>JASDQU010439113.1:46848-69091 GCA_032191745.1 Picea mariana | reverse complement strand
CTCAAGCTAGATTTCCCTCTTAGGAGGTAATCCATCTGGTTCTTGAAAAATATCATCATACTTAGAAACAATATTAATTAATTCATTTTTATGAGATGGATCACACCCTTGGAAAGCATCGGATGTCCCAACATATTTCTCTCTAACGACCATGAGTACATATCTCTTATTAGTGTTTATGAGTCTTTTCATTTGTCCTGCACTAACAAGTGTTGTATTTGCCCTCATGCTGTGAGCTCTAACAATATATTCCACTCCCACCTTAGTAAGGTGGTATTTGTTCTCATGTCGAAAGAAGACTTCTTTTCTATCATAAAGATAAGGACTTCCCAACACTATTTCACATATATCAAGTGGTATAACAACATCCAAATTAACTTCATCAATCAATTTTGAAGCAATAGAAGATCTTATCCTACATTGTTTGGTGACATTAAGTTTTGTGTTGTCGCATACCCAACCAAGAGGATAAGGTTTCAGATGTGGTTTCATTTCAAGACCCATTTTCTTGACAAGTGATTTAGATATTAAGTTTACTTGGGAACCCAGATCAAACAATGTATCTATCTTAGTATGTTTAGATACAACTCTTATGTGAAATAACTCATTCTTCTTTCGTTCACCAACATGAGATTCATCATTGGAACTAGAAATAGCATGAAGAGAGTCTTTACCTTGTACTCCAACCATTGTGATCTTTCCTTCATCTCCTGAATCGGAACCAAGATCTTGCTGTACCGTAGCAATGGCCTTTGTCTTCCCCTGTCCACCGAACTGTTTCAATATATTTTCCGGATGCAGTTTCCAACAATGTTCTTCAATGTGACCACTCTTCTTGCAATGAGTGAAAGATGGTTTCCTCATTCTCTCGACACTGTAGAGGTCTTATTTTCCTTCCTTTTAAACTTCTTAAAAGTCTTTTGTGGGAAATTGGAAGGTTTATTTGTGGGATCTTCTTGAAAATGTTTCCCCCTGTTCTCTAGGTGAGTGGCTTGTACACAAACTTCGTCAAGACTAGTGGAGTTAAACAAGATCAAATTATGTCGAATATAACTGTGAAGTGCGCCAATATACTTCATTAAAGTCTCATAAGAATCAAAAGGAATGTTCAATGCAAAACATTTCTTCCTAAATTCTTCTGTGAAACTTTGTATAGTTTGTCCTTTACTTTTCCTTAAGGTTTTCCATTACATCATTTCTTTAAGTAAATATCCTAATGGATAAAATTGCTTCCTTATCACTGATGTAAATTCTAACCATGAGGAAAGAAGCTTACCACACTTACTTATGTCCTGAAGTTTTCTCTCCCACCATACGAGAGCGGTGCCTTCCAACTGAAGAGAAGCCAGTTGTACTTTAAGTTCCTCTTCATCAATATGCTGGACACGCCAATACACTTCAACCTGTCAGATCCAATTATCTAGCTTTTCAGGATTAACATCTCTATTAAACATAGGTAAAGCAAATGTTACATCAAGCTTTAATAATGGTTTCTTAAAAGAGGCTTTATGGCTAGAATGATGAGAGTGCTCAGAGGAAGAAGAACTAGAACTTGAAGGTGAACATGGAGGCTCAGGAGGATCTGCTCCAACCCCTTGGTTTACCGAAGCATCATCATCTACATTTTATTCCTTTTTCTTACCTTTCTACTTCATCCTCTTCTCGTAATCTCCATACATTCGCTTGACCATTTCTGACATGCGATAAAAGCCCATGTGAAAGTTTTTCTCCTGTTCATCATGCTTGTCCTCTTCTTCCATTTTCTTCTTTCTATATACAAGACCAACTTTGGGATTGAAAGTATTTAGAGTTCCTTCACCCTTCTTATGCTTGGCCCTAATAAGCATTCACAATAAAAAATTCAAGTCAAAGATGACTACTCTGATACCAACATGATCCGAGACCTTTTCATCGTGAGTTATAAAGAATTGTATTAAATGAGTATAAATTAAAGTGCACCATTAAAGAAGGGAAAAATTAGAAATGAAGAGACATAAGCATCAGATTTGAACACAAAAACTTGATAATGGAGTTCATCCCTAGAGGACTACGTCTTCGGGTTTTGCTCTCAAATGGGTGGGCTCTTTTATTAGCTCAACAAAAGAATTTGGTAAATACACGAATATATCACATTCTGAAATCAAGTTGCAGAAATAATGACCAGATCAGAAAAAGAACATCACCATTCGATTTGCGGCATCGAATTACCCAAAAATTACAGTCTCCATGCTTCGATCCGACTCTGGCACTCCGAGGCCCAAGAGAAAATTTGTCTCGATTTCTGTGCCCTCTGCACCTGCAATTATGACAACATTCATCTCGAAATCCATGCTGGATTGTACATTACGGTCGCACGTGCCTTCTCCTTAGCTCTGGCTGAATAAGAATTTTTGAATAATAAAGGTGGTGGATGTACCAAGCCACATCCCTTGGCACGTTGGTTAGGGCCGAGTTTTAAAGGCTTTGTACTAGCCGGAGGTTCCAGGGTCGAACTTGTCGGACTCTATTTTTGGTAGTGGTTAATATATATATATATATATATTCGTTGTTTGAACTTTTTGTATGTTTAGCGACCCACTAGAAACTCCGCTAACAACTATATAGATTTGGCGTGGTCTGCGAGATTTGGCGGACCCGACATTTCTTTTTTTAAAACAAAAATCATTCATGGGCCAACATTGGGCATTCTCAGGATGCCATGTGTCACCCCATGATTAGGCCACATGGTGCTTGATGATACTTCTACTTGTATTCTGAAGCAGATTTCCCTATCACCACCGTACTGACACGTGATGCTCCCTGGGTGGTGCCTCGTGGCATCTCCTGGGGATGCCACGTGGCACTTTCCTATTGGTTCATATGGATCCCTGAAAAGTCCACTGGTGGGTGACACGTGGCAGCCTGTGGTGCTACCACGTGGCATGGTGACATCAGAATCCATACGATGATGTCACCCTACCATGTCAGTTGCTGACGTCAGCAGTATGGACGATGAGGTGTCCCCTGCTGACTGGTCCTGGTTGACCACATCTTTGACCATGAATATCTTTCAAACCGTAACTCTTTTTGACGAGCCGTTTGCGCCCTTAGAAATCGTGCGACACACTCTTCGTGATCATGCCATTTTCACTATGTTTTGAGAACTTTGAATTTTTTCCCTTTCTCTGTCTGCTGAAGCCATTATGAGTGTTCTGAGTTACCTCTGTGAGTTCTGAGTTATTCTTAGTCTTCTCTGGATCCTTTTTGAATCAGCCGTATGGATTTACAGAAAAGGGAGGATGACTGATTTAATGTTTTTGTAATTGGTTTTTCAAGACCTATGATCTGATACCATGTTGAATTTTCAATAAGCTAGGCTTAAGCATGAAGTTCATTCCATTTTAGCATTTGACTTAAACCATAGACAATTTGTTGCAACAACCAAGATCAAAGAAGAAACACCATGCAAAAGTACACAAGAAGTATCTTGGAAACCCTTCTCAACAAGGGAAGAAAACCCAACCAATCCTTTGCTATATTCTTCAAGAGAAAGACCTCCACCACCATAAACACCTAGCACACAAAAGGGTGCTCAAAAAACCTAGAAACCTAGCGCCCAAGAGAGGTGCACACTTTTCCCAAGAACCACTGTTTGCTGAAATTTCCAAACTCACACTTGTGATATGTTTCCTCAATGGGGAATTTACCTTTATTTATATTAGACTGAACCTGTCAACATAAGTGTCTATTATCACAACAGGGACGACCTCAATAACTTATAATATAATTAATAATTACCATATTAATTATCTTTTACATTATTGATCTTTTACATTAAGGTGGGGCTGACCTGTACCCTTTACATAACAATTAGGGTTACATGTAAGTATGACTCTTGAACAATATAGCAAGGGATATTATACACCCACTAGTGCTCAGCCACTAGGGGAACATCCATGTGTTCTCAACTACATGGATGTCTCTCTATCTCACTACATCTCACAAGATAACCACACTCACTAGTGCTCAACCACTAGGATCACGTTCACCTGTGCTCATCCACAGGCACATCCAACTCAAGAGATCTTCTTTCTCACTGCGTTACACATGAGGGTCATCTAGATTTCATCATCTCAACTCTTTGCTCAGAGGAGGATAATACATCGTTTCATCTCTGTCTTAGAATGATGAACCCAAATCATGGGATTTCACACGTTCACCTATGCTCAGCCACAGGCACGTCCAACTCAGCAGATCTTCTTTCTCACTGCGTTACACAGGAGAATCATCTGGAGTATCATCTCAACTCTCTACAAGGAGGAGGCCAACGCAACATTCCACTTCTGTCTCGGATAAGAACAACACACCCAACTCAGGGGATATTTCTCAAGTATGTGTCCTAGAGGATGTTTCACGCAGGTGTAATCATCAACCTTTCCTTGGGTTACCAGTCTTTCCTGGGGTTGCTCCAAAAGGTTTATTTCCACTCTGGGAGGGGAAATTTTGCTGATACACACTTCTAGTAGGAAGGATCATCCTAGAACCCATCCCATAGTCCTTAAATCTTGAGGATTTAAACCCCTCCTTATTGAATCTCGAGCTACTCTTCTTCTTCCAGTCCTCGCGAGGTTCTGTCTGACTCCTGAGTTGTTCATAACAATACCTTGCCTTCTGGATAATGTCTTCTAAGGTCTTTGGATCATCAAACTCAATCTTGTCCCGATAGGGCTGAGGTAACCCACTAATAAATCACTGCACCTTTACCTTTTCATCTTTATGTAGGGTACATACCTCAGCAACTCAAGGAATTTATTGACATATTCCTCTATGGTGAGTTTTCCCAGCCTGATTTCATAGAACTCCTTAGTCTTCCCATCAAAGTATTTCTCTGATAGATACTTCTCCTTGAAGTGTTTCTCAAATTGTTTCCATGACAAGTCCTTCTTATGGATTCCTTTCACATTCCTAAGGTATTCCCACCAAATGGAATCCTTTCCATTCAGGTTGAAGATGGTTATTCGAGCCTTCAAGTTTTCAGAGTAGTCATGGACTCTGAAGTACTTCTTTAAACCAAGCAACCAAGCTTCCACCTCTTCCCCTTTCTCAATATCTCCATTGAAAGAGGGTGGTTTGGCTTTCTTGAAATCTTCAGGATCATGACTTTTGGAATGCTTTCACTTCTTTCCATTCCTTTGAGAATGTGAACTAGATTTGCTACTAGAAATTCCCTCAGAGTTGCCAGTTTCCGCTCTAGAGGACTCTCTTGATAAGTGTGTCTTGCCTCCAGGCTGGACCTTCCTCGAGGTACTCCTCTTAGTATGGCCACTTATGGGATGACGTTTTCGATCTTAGGTGGACTTTGACTTCTCTTCGTATGTTGTCGGTCCATCCGACTGGTTTTGGGTCCATGCTACAGTTGCTTTTGTATATCAGATAGACTCTGCAACAAGACTGCATTAATTTCCCTTTGTTTTTCTTTCTCCTTTATCAATCTCTCGTTGTCGGCCTTACAACTCTATAATTCAGCCATGAGGCTCCTTATAGTTTCATCCAAATCCGTAGGGGTTTCCACTGCCCTCCTTTCGTTAGATTCATCATCTATATTGTGGGAGCCATCCCCCACTTCATGGCGCGTCACCATCCTTTATACTTGTAGTTTTCTTGCGATTACTGACTGCTTGAGTGCTGAAAAAACATCTACTGTCAGCCAACAATCTATTATTTTATGAACAACACATAGTCGATATTTCTTAAATACACACACAATAGAAATCTTCATTCTTTTCTTTAGTAAAAGTTTAGACAAACTCTTTTAGGAAAGAGGTAAGATAGGGTGTCACCCTTAAAATTACTTTAAATATGGTTTTTATGCAACTCATCCATGAGCCCAAGCAGGCCAAGTGCTGTAACCATGCTCCTCTACCAATTTGTAACACACTCAACCCCTGAGTATCTTTCCTAGGGATGGGGAATCAAATTTCCCTCTCCTTAACATTTCAAATCCTCTGTTCGAGGTCTTCATCCTCTTCTACTTACCCGTAGAATTCTAATGACTGCTACCAGGCTCGAATCCGAGCTTTGGGTTGCAAGTTATCGCTTCCCAAAGTCCTTCAAGCATTCATTGGTTGAGGGCCATGTGGATCCACCTCGCACATATTGTCTCCAATTTCTTCATCTACAGTGGAAGTCCATCCACTATTCGATCCCACGACTGGACTTAGCCTTTGTCTAACATGCATTCCAACAAGAAATTTAGCACTTCGTCGCTGAACGCCTCTATATCGTCTACACACTAAACCTTCTAAAGTCCCAAACTCCGAAATTCTCGTAAGATTTCCACGTGGTTCCAACCTTTGGGCATTTTTGTGTCACTCTAATGCTACACCCCAAATCCTCCAGACTCCTGAAGTTTTGGTCAATTCACCTACCACTTTTACTAGGCGGGAACGTACCACGAGATGACAGATAGAAGGGCCAGGGATTACACGTGTCACGTCAAGATGACACGTGGAATGTCAATATGAAACGTGGAACATCAATCATGGATCCACGTCACCTTGGTGATGTCGACTTGCCACGTCACACCATACTGAAAGGCTTCTAACATCCCTTAGATCTCACGGTCGAGATCTAGCCACGTAGATCCATAGATCTATGACTCTTATTACTTCAGGGATTCGACATTCGAGAGTTTTGCGATGCAAAATCATCTTTTCTCCCGAAGTTGGTCAGCGCCGGGCTGACCACAACTCATATCTAACGGTTAGTAAAAGTCCCGAAGTGTCCTCATATCGACGATTCTCGTTACTTCAGGCTTCAGAGCTTTTCGACACACCACACCTAAAATTCCCTGGAGTGCCTAGTATCCGAACTAAAGGATATAATGCTATGCATCCCTTGTATATCAACCATTGAGAAGGGTCCCAAAGTATCCGTGGATCGACGATCCACATTACTTCACGATTTTGGCCTTCGGGGAGTTTGGCGTTACAACACCCCTATCCTCCCAAAGAGGTCAATGCCGGGATGACTACATCATGAATCCTATGACTAGGAAAGAACCTGAAGGGTCCCTAGATATATGGTTCTGGTCACTTCACTGTTTCGGCCTTCGAGAGTTTTGTCTTTACTACCACTCAATTCTCCCGAAGCAGAACTTCACCAAAGTACCATGTTTGGGTCCCTCCTCCTGGATGATCGGATGGTAGGCGGGGCTCCTGACGATCTCCCCCAAATCTAAGGTTCTCCTTTACTTCGTAACTTCAGGGTTAGAGGATTTGGATGCTATAACATATCTATTCTCCTGAAGTAGAACTTCAATGAATTCCTCTTGGTGTAGATCCAACGACTGAGGGAATCCCTGAACATTCTCGATCGGTGGTTCACGCTACTTCGCGATGGGGAGTTGGATCCCGATTTAGTCGGTAGGATAGGTTCCTCTAACCACTAGGGAAACCATCCAACGTCGGTCAACCTTGCGGGTAACCATGACTCTCGATCACCTTCGGCTTGTTTGTGACTATTTGGGTCAACAATACTCCAAAGTACCGGAATTTCAAAGTTCCGAAGCTAGAAGGACTTAGCTCCCTTAGGCTTAGCACAAGGTTCCTGGGTGTTGGTCACATGGGTCCTTCTAAACTCTCGTGAGTTAAACAAATCTTCCTCATCGTGAACTTGCTAAGGGCTTGGGCATGTTATCCCAGTTGTGCAACAAGGATTCTGAATGAGATATCCTCTCCAGACCAACAGGGTCAGATTGATACAATTCTTCCTATCCCAGCCTTCCTACAGGTTTACGTCCCAAGATGTCTTGAAGGCTAAACTGGGGCATATAGATGATCAATCAGAAACATAAGTCCACAAGAAGGTAAATGCATACACATAACTTGATCATTCAATACATAAACCACTTATAGACAAATATATACATGCATTCTTCCATTATTCCATTTCAGTGCACAAAGTATGAAAACACTTATCAGAACCAAATGACGTGATGTGACTGCTGAAAGGGATGCCTATTTCCACCCAACCATAGGCTCAGTCACTCCTAATGGATTTTCCACTGGCCACCCCTGAGCTAAACCACGATGCTCTTAGAGAGAATTATGTCTTTCGACCTAGACACAATCAGAAGCGGAGGTTACTCTACTCCTCCCACAGGATCTTGGCAACGAGTTTCTCTATACCAAGCAAGGGGGTTTGCCTGCATACTTCCTTAGTCACTCAACACCCTCATTTATCGGCTTGTATCATAACCCTGATAGCCACATACTGCGACCATAACACATTTATTTCTCAGTTCTTCCTTGAAATTGAAATATTAGTCTTTTTTCTCTGCTTCTCTTCGCTGCCATTCCTCTACCCACCACGCCTTCCTCTCTTTCCTTCCTCAACAAGATTGCATGTGGCCCAAATTCCCAGTCTATGGTCAGGTCTGAAAGCCATTCATATGGGCTCTCTGCCCCATCCCCTCATTAACCCTCAACCATTCCTGGTTCCCCTCACCATCTCTCTCATAACATCCATGGTCTATCTTGGCACACCCCTACTTTCAACAATCATGCAACACTTTTCCATTTCTATTAATAGCATAAATTACATTCCTTGACCTTTTGTACAAAGGTTCATCAAATCAAACGTTCACAGATATCGAGTTTTCCATAGTCTCTTGGCCAATATAGTTATATTTACAAACTGGGGGAAACAGGGGTGTTAAAAATGTGGTCATAATCCTTTGAAATATCAAGTTTTATTAGCATACCTGCCTTCTTGAATGTCTTCATTGAGTGCATGGCTTCATGAGCAACAATTATACCGTCAAGAATTTGATGACCTTCCACAAACCCCACCTGCTTCAGAGAAATAATATTTTTGAGTAAATGTTTGAGTCTATTAGCTATGAGTTTAGAAACAATCTTATAATTACATTACACAAGGTGATTGGTCTGAATTTGTCAGCTCTGTTGGCCTCCTTTTCTTTTTGGATTAATGCTATGAAGGTAGCATTCAAGGCTTTAAGCATGGACTTTGAAGATCTAGATTCTTCCACCACTTCCCAAATATATTTCCCTATTATCTTCCAACACTTATGAAAAAAATCAGTTGTCAACCCATTAGGTCTGGGAGCTTTCCTTGAGTCCATTTCTTTCATAGTTTTTTCTACTTCCTCCATGGTTGTTGGGCTCATTAGGAAGAAATTCTACTCATGAGTTATTATATTTTGGATACTTTCAGTTATATTTTGAATAACTACTTCTCTCTCTCCTTCTAGATCAGTTAAATTATGTTGAAAATTATTTACCAATTCATTTTCAATGTCTTCGAAGGTATCCACTCACTCTTCGGAGACTCTAGAAAAGGAAGTTATCTTGTTTTGGATTCTATGTTGCAATATAGAATTAGGAAAAAAATTCGAGTTTCAGTTTCATTCAATCAACCATCTTACTCTTGATTTTTGTTGCCATAGGACTTATTCTTCTTTATCCCTTTTGTCCAGATCCAATCGAAATTTCTCCTCCCTACTTCTTGCATCCTCATTTGGATCTATGGAAGTAGCTTCCAGTTGGATTGCAACCATCTCTGTCTCCATGTTCTTTTTTCCTAAAAAATGTTACCAAATACTTCTTTGTTACATATGTTAATATGTAACTTAATGTGTTTGAGCCTTTGTTGAAATTGAAGCATCTTGGTGCCATACAAATTTGGGTTTTTTGACCTCCAAGATTCAATATTTTGCATAAAATCCATACTGTCCATCCACAATTTTTCAAAGCAGAATGGATTTGGCATGTGTATCACGTTCACCTCCTAGGACAGGCTGATCAACCAATGATCCGATCCATAGAAAGAAAGAACCTCAGTTGAGATAGCCTGTTGGTATTGAAACAATGTTTTAGAGGTCAGGAATATGTCCAGCCTAACCGAGATTCAATTATCTCCTCTTATCTTATTTCTCCAAGTGAACGATCCATTGCTTATTTGTATGTCAATTAATATGAATTTGTTTATCCAGTCTCGGAACTCTTCACTCTCTCCTTCCAGTTTGCTAGTCCCTCCTTTTTTAACAAGCCATAGACATTAGAGATAAACCCCTGAGATTGGGATCTTATCTCTACAAAAATCATCGTTAAAATTCTCGAGAGAATTGTTACAAGATTTTTCCCCTATGACCTTGGGTCATGTCATAGTAGAGTGAGACCATATATAAAAGATAGAACCTACCCTCACACACAACATTGTTATGAGAAAATAACTATTTTAAGGAGAGAGAGAGAGAGAGNCAGGGGAAACATCAAAGGTGGAGAGTGAGGATCGACATCAAATGTAGGATATAAGGAGTGAGGCTTCTTATATCCTACATTTGATGTCGATCCTCACTCTCCACCTTTGATGTTTCCCCTGATCTCCACTGGCATCAAACTGCAAAAGATTACCAAGTCTATGTTGCAACAAGGTAGTTATAGATTCAAATCATACATATAATGTGCACATATTCAAGTATATGAAGAAAACTAACATATATCAACAAATTGAAATCAATGTACACATGTATGGATGGAAATATAACTCTTTTATTGAAAATGGTAAATGTGGGTAGTTACAACCTGACTCAAACCACCAGCATTGCCTCGAAGCCAACTTCCCAGGTTCCTCCACTAGTCCTTCAAGCATCAACTCAACGATATGGCCCTTCTTCAGATGACACAAAATAAATAGGAACACACCCTATGGTCATATAAGAGAGAAGAAGGAGTACTAGAAAGCAAGTTCCAGATCAGGGGGTTGCTACTCAGAGGATCAAGTAAAATAGAGAAGCTTGCAAATTCATCAACATAATCTTGCACCTAGATTGTCCTCCTCATCCATGCCCTCAATGGTTCCTTTATACCATCCTCAAGGGGTTGAGGTGGTTTAATTCTGTTGTTTACGAGCCCAGGGGAGCTTGGGAATAAGACCAATCAAAAAACCTTCCCAAAATGTGGATTATTTTTTTTTCATATTTTTTGAGGGCATCCACGAGTTGCACACTAGCAAGGTGTGAGCATCCACGGTTTTCACATAGGTGACCCGTGGATGGAAAAAAATGTTGTTTTTTGAATGATATTGATGAAGAAGGATGGGATTTACATTTTCAAGCTAGGGAAAATGATTAAGCCATCTCACAAATGTAATTAATGTGGAAAATTGTGGTATAACAGATGCCCCCTAATGTGTGAGGTCAGAAGGGAAACTGATGGCCAAAATACATTATAACTATGAGAGACGAGGATGCATTGAAGTAGATCCAACAAAGTTTTTGGAATAGCTGATCCAAGAACAAAAACCATCAACAAAGATCAAGTAATAGTATTATCTTCCCAAGTTGGGCATACCCTTGCTCAAGAGTGATGTAAGAATGGTCACCAAATCAGGTACTTTGCAGATCCATGGCATATATGAAATTATGATTGATGTCCATGGTTATGAACAACACACAATGGATCCATGTGATATATATAAAGTAGCAATCATGACCACGAGGAATACACAATGGATCCATGAAAAAAGAAGATCATAGACATGAATGGACACACAATGGAGCTATGTCTCAAAATAAAAATTAGAGGATATCTAGAACCAATGGAGTGAACAAGCTAATCCTTTACAAGTACCAATGTCTGAGGGGTGGTACAATATGTCAGGAGGGAGCACAAAATATGTGATGCTTGTATTTCACCCAGAGTCTTCAAAATGATTTGTCAATGTACAAGTCTACACCATGTGAATAGATGTGTTGGGATCGAACATAGCGAGACATTGTTTGATTACTGATCATTGATTTATACCATTAAAAAATGCAAGACGACCCATCGATGATGATAATGGGAATCAAGGTACCATGGTACAATCTAACAAGTGTGAATTAATGAGTTGGCATCGAACACTGGGTAGAATCTATCGAGTAGGGGAAATTGATGTATTCCCATTGTCAATAGCGAGGGAACCATACACTGATGACTACAAGCCCCAAGGTACCACAAATAAATCTATATCCATGTCCCAGAGAAATATGCTTTGAAGTGGATAGGAAGAGATCCACTGGAAGGAAGGCATTAAGACATCCTCCATCATCCAGCATGAGGGGTAGCAGAAGGCCAAATATTTGGAAGGACTCGGATGAGAAAATTGTAAGGACCACACCAAGGTATGAATCTGGCATACACCAGATGGAATAACGCACAATAGAGACTCTCTAAATAGTAACCAATAATGGAGACTACTAACAAAGACGAAGAATCCACCAATGGGGTCAAATGGAAAGCAAGGTATCAAACGAATCCCTATGTGAGATGATTTTTGTTGACGTCAAAAACAAGGGAAACCACTCAGTCAACAACCAATGATGGTTTGTCATATGTTGAGCGCAAGGTCACCTATCAATGATGTAAATAGGTCTAGGGTGTAACTCTAGGTGATACTCTCAAAGCAATGTGTCAGAGTCAATACGAGCAGACCCACCAACAAGAAGTCAATGAGGATTGTCTATACTAGCACGAGTGAGATACAAAGATACTTGTGATGATGAGATGTACTTGACTGACATGAGAATGTCGACTTGAAAGGTCAGAGACTTGCTGTAGAATGGCCGAATCAAATTGAAACTTCCTTTAAACAAAAGCATGACAGATTATGTGACTTAAGCTTCATGGATTATAAACTGGGATACATTTGTGATACATGAGGCATAAAAAAATGCTCCATGTGGTTGGAAGAATAACCAACCGGAGGAGATTATGCTAAAAAATATGAAAATGTCTCCTAAATCCATACTAAACCAAAAAATTGAGACACTGACTCAAATATTGTGCTTTTTTCAAGGGAGACAAGACTATTTCCAACAAAAAGATAAACGCTTTCCCCCCTTCTTTTTGGTTATTTGATTTTTTTTTGTCTTTTTCATATTATTAAAGCCCGAAAAAGAATAAAATAATGTTATAGTACAATGGAGGAAATGAGTTTCACGAGCAAGCAAACTAGTTTCAAAGTTAAAGGAACATACCTATACTCAATGCAAGGAAGCATGTGCCAGATAAGGACATTCAGGGGAATGTTTCCTCCAGGGATAAAGGTGTCGAGTCGCAAAGGAATAAATTGCAAGGCTAGAAAATAGTAGGAATGCATAAGAAAATGGTTCAACGACGACAAGCTAAAGTTGACATTAGGCCTAGATGCGCAAGCAATTAATATGCAATGCAATTACAACTCAACAAAATTTTGGAAGCCCCGTGGGTAGGTTAGCCAACAAGCAATTGAGAGGAAGTCACGAGGCTTCAACACAAAGACATGGTGGGACTACATAGGGCTTCTGAGCCTACAAAAAATACTGCAACATGGGTGTCAAAAATTCTAGTGAGGTACTAACTAGGACACCCATGAAGAGGTAAGCTCTATCATTCATAATGATACCTTAAAGTAGCTTGAAGGTATGATGTCTAAAATGAATGGGGTGGATCCTATGGAAGATATGTGAATGATATGGGGAAATGCATTTTGTAGGTGGAGATGACCCTACCCTACATGTCAGTAAGAAACACAATACGTGCTGAAGAATCCAAAGAGGTGTTGACATAAGTATCACCATGTGTTAGGGGGAGTCTTGTAGGTAATGGCCAGAAAAATATTGAGAAGAAGACATGCAGCTTCAACACAAAGTCGTGGTAGGAATAAAAAGGACTCTCGAGCCTAATAGAAAACTTACAGCATGAGCGCCATAATACAAAGAAGTTCTAAACTAGGATGCCCATGGAAGGTAGGATCTACCACATGAATTATGACACTTCTAAAAAACATAGAAGGTTTTGCGTCACAACTTAGTGGGGTTGATCCTAAGGAAAAATGAAACAGGAAATGGATAACACAAAAATGCATGGAGGGGAAAATCTAACCTATATGCCAATTTTGAGATCATTACCTGTCAAAATGGATCGACATGGAAGGAAAAGGTACCAAATAAAATGTCTCCAAAGTCCTGTATATAAGACTAAAAACACTTGCCTAGAAGTTAATATGTCCAATATAAAAACCTATGATAAAAGCATGTGCTAAGGTATACAAAAATTGAAAACAAGAAACCATAAAAGTACAATATGTATAGAGGACCGCACAACCTTACGACTTATACACAATAGTTCTCCAGGTAGAGCCCATCGCTAGGCTCAGGCCAAGGGCTTCTTTGGTAACCGACCTGTAAAGTTTCCAATTCAGGAGGAGGTCAAAGATCCATAATCATAGCTTCAAGGATAACCTTATCTAATGGAAACTCAACATCCATGAAAACAGGGCTCGACAACACACAAATACCAGGGCTCAAGGTCTCACAAACAGTAAGATCAAACTCAAGGGGAAACGATAGATTACTCAAGCCAAGATTAGAAAGAAAAGGATTGAATTCCCCCATTGGATACAACACCTGATCAATTGTTGAGACCTTGCCTCGAGAAGGTGAACATAACTGTAAAGATACTTTCTCAGAAGCAATTGAACATGGAGGATAAGATGCCACATAATTCACCTGTGGCGGGGAAGAGTCTACTCGAACACTAGGAACACACAAAGGGGAAAATTGAGCTGGAATTGAACTAGGATGGTGATTATCCGATGAAAGATGATCAATAATGATAATGCTTCCATTGTGAGGGAAATTCATCATGCAAAAGAGCGTAGACACCACAACCTTCATAGCATAAACATAATCATGCCCAAGAAGCATATTAAAATCTAAAGGGCCTAGAACTACTAACATATTTATTAGAATAGTCTTCCCACCTAACGTGATAGGAAACTAAGGAAGAATACTTAGACATTCAATAGGTATTATGTCGAAATCCAACAACTCACTGGTAGCTGGCACAAGCTTGGGAGAACCCAACACTTTCCAAGCCGAGGAGGATAAAATACTTGCAAAGGATCCTCCATCTACAATACATCGACGAATTCCTTTCGACATAGATTCAACCAAAACCATTATTTGTAAAGGTGAAGAAGAAGGAAGGTGAGGCTCCAAAGGATTATTCCAATCAAAGTAAACCATCCTAGGACTTGGAGGGAGTGTACTCGAAGAGAGTAGAATGCCCCCTTGTTCAGAAGGTATTGAACTGGAAATGCTAAATGTGTAGTCAAAAGACACATCACTCCCCAAAAGAGGAGTGGGATCGGTCCAAGATTGCATCAATGAGTGTTGGACATGAGGTGGAGGCAAAGAAATAAGTCACTACAACCAGAGATACATTGCAAAAATTTCTGGACTCATGGAAGGGAGTGACAAAATAACCATGAGTGGCTCAGGACAATCCACAAGTGAGTGTTGGGGGCCTTTTGGACATGCATTTTTGGATTTAATTTTGAGAAATATACTAAGTGTTGAGGATATTCATAATAGCAGAGGAAATAAGAAAAGGAAAGATCGGGCAATGCAATAAAGTCACATTCAGGATCATAGTGTGTAGTAAATGTGGATTCAGGATCATAGTGCACAATAAAATCGCATTTGGCAGTGATGAAGGAAATAAAGCAAGGAAATAAAGCAAGCAAATAAAGCAAGGAAATAAATCAAGAAAATAAAGCAGGAAATAAAGCAAGAAATAAAGAAAGGAAATAAAGGAGGTGAAAAGCAAGGAAAAATAACACGCAGGCACAAAGTCAGGAAACCCACACAAGAACAATGAGTTTTCATGAGTTGTAATGAGTCATAATGAGTTTTTATAGTGTTTTGGGATAAGAGAATAATGTTTTGAGCGCTAAATATTATGTATAAATATGTAATGGGTTGGGAAGAATAGGCTGTTGAATAATCGGCTAGACTATGATGATAGGCTGTTGAGATAATAAACTGAGAATGAGAGAGAGTCTATGTCTAAAGGTTTAGGAGAGAGTTTACAGAGAGAGGCTTGCATTGGAGAGCCAATTGGAAGGACGGGGAATGATATCATGAAGAATAATAAAGAAGCCAACTGTTGTGGACATAGCTCAAGCATTGGCTGAACCACATTAAATAATGTGTCTGAATGTGCCTTATTTTATGTGATTACTTATGGATAATCTGTTTATGCATGTTAGAATAGATTTACTTTCTACATGATTGATGCGTAGTAAGAACGAATGTTCGATTGAATGGTCTATGTCACAATATACATTATAATGGTGATGTATAACTGAGTTACTAATTAATAAAGGGATAAAAGACACAAGTACTATGCATAGGGTATTTAAGTAATAATGAACCTGTTGAAGACCTCACATCCCCTCATCCCTGTATAAACTTGGTTCTTGCAGTCCTAGTATATACCTTAGGTGAGACTTCACTTGCATGCAGGTGATTCTGAAAGGGATGTATTTGAAGGGTTTTATTAGTTAAATAACTTGAACCTAGGGTCTTACAACCACACACCAATAAATGGTTCTATTGTCGGGACCTGTAATTTGTAATTGAGGGAATGTTTTGGAGGCCGACTAAGAAAGAGATTGTAGAATGGCTAGAAGGGAAGCAACAAGAATTTTCCTGAGGAGAGAATAGAAACCCTCAAATGAGCAATGAACAATGGTTGCAAAGGTATGTGTTTACAGAGCTGCATTATACTTTCTTTGGCAAATTTTCAATTATTTTGACTGAATCATTAGAAAGGTTAGTGGAAAATACCGAAAGGTACCGAACTACAATGCCGGGGAATTGGAATCCTGAGTTGGTAAGACAGTTGAATTATGTAAGTAATAAGAATTCTTGCGTAGTTGATTTTTGGCTGAATAGCATATTGGGGGGTTATATTACGGAATTTGCAATAGAATTTACATAGTCATATAGTGTTGCAGAGAGGGATTTATTTAAGGGTATGTGTGGAAGGTTTATGAAATCATTGGGTACTTGGATAAAGATGTTTTTGTGTGACAAGTGTGTGATGACAATGGAGTTTTATTTCTAAGGGGCTTCGCACACATAGGGGAACTGGGGGATGCCCAGGGGATAGTCTGAAGGTAGGAAATAATGAACAAATAAATGAAGAAGGAAGGGAGGGACTGATGATGTTGAGAAATGAGGAAGGTATATCAAAGGAAGAAGACAAGTTTGGAGTATTGCACAATGGAAGAAGGTACAAGAGGTTGAAGATCGGGGCTAAGAAAGGAGATCCGCATAGTGAGTATGAGTGGAGAGGACCTTGTGCAACAGTCCATATCATAGAGATACCACACACAAAAGGAGAGGAAGAGGAGTCTTAGTTCAGTCCCATAATAGAATATCTAGTAAGCCCTACTTATGTTGAATCTTGTGTCAAATCCACGACCCCATGTGCATCACTAAGATTTGAAGTAACATTTGAGGATTTTTCAAAAGCAATTATAGTTACCAGAGGAAGTCAAAATAGTAGTAGTCAGAGTAGTGAGAGCAGTGCATCGATTCAGATTCAATCAGTATCACCGAGGGGATGTACTAAACAAAATAACATGGTAGGGTTAGACAACAAATTGAGAATGCCTGAGTTCTAGGGAGTCCGGTCAGAGGACCCAAAACAACATCTATTTGTATGTGAGACAATATGGGCTACGAAGAATGTTCAGGATGAGGCCGTAAATATTGTGCAGTTGGAAACAACGTTTAGAGGCCATGCATTAGTATGGTAAATGAAGCTACAAAGTACTACACCAACATGAAAAATAAGGACACTAGTAGAAATTAGACAAGAATAATTGAAAGAGTTCAAGAAGCCGAAATCTGAGTCATAGTACATCACATAATTGAAGGAAATTAAACAAGTGCAAATTGAGTCAGTGTGAGATTATGATTAACGATTTTAGTATTTGATGGGTAGGTTGACATTTTATATTCTTGATCAACAACAAAGAGAATGGTTTATTGAAGGATTATTTCCACACATTCACTGCACATTTATACAACAAAAGTTTGCATTGTAGCTTGAAGCACTGGAGATTGTAATGAAGTTGGAAGCGTCTCTTGTATGAAATGGTGGGGGGATGGCACAAGTCCAGACATAGTTATATGACGTGACCATTCAATTAGCAGAGCTTACAAAAGGGAAGGAGAAGCAAGAACAAGTATGGTGTACCAAGTGTAGGAATGAAGGCCACCATAAGGATGAATGCCCCACTTTTGTGCAGTATTTGGTGATTGGAGCACTAAATCCATTATCAAGAGGAGGGTATTATGAAATATATAAGAAATTGGGACACTATTCGCATGACTGTCCATCGTTACAGAAATACTAGAGTACACCAAGAAATTAGTTTTGTAACTTTTCCAAGTCAGTAGGATATGAAGAAAAGGATTTCCATGCATTCGATTTGATGAGAGAGCTCACTTCATATATGTATAGAATTCAAGAGGAAATTGGCGCGACAGAAGGAGGTGGTACACAATATAATAATCAGAGAGGATTTAATCCAGAAGGCCAAGGAGGATTTTGCAGAGGTCTAGGTAGAGGGAGCTTTGGAAGAGGAGGTAGAGGACCAATAATCTACTACAATTGTCTAGGGCACTTAGCTCGTGACTACCTGAATCCTTGTAAAACCTACACATATTGTAGGGAAATATTGTAGGGAATTAGATCATGCGACATGAGAATGTCCTCAACTACTTGCAAAGTGGTAGGAAATAGAGAATCATAACCAGAACCTAAATCAAAATGTACAAAATATATTAGCTGAGAAACATAATGAAGGACCTAGAATAGAAGTTTTCATGTGAAAAGGAGCTAGAAGAGGGATTGATGCGATGAACTGAGGGAGGAAAGTTGAGCAATAGGTGAGGAAATTGGCAGGTCCTATGCTGAAATTTGACTCTCAACAAGAAAATGACACGTATCAGAGGACTAGAAAAGAGATATTATGACCGGATTGGGTAACATCAACATCATCTGTGCCTCCTGTGGTCAACATGCCTTTGATCTGTGATCACACTATACTAGAAAAGCTGCTTGAGAAGGTAAGTACTCTAAGAGAGTTTATGAGAATTTGCGTAGAATTAATGAAAGATGAAACTGCTCTCAATGCATTATGTAAAATAATTGATCATTGTGCACAAGAAAGGGAAATTCCTACTATCCAGAGGGTAGTGAATCATGTAATGCGAAAAAAGAGGACCAACGAAGAGTTCAAACTAAGTGCGTAGATTGGGGAATATGATGTCGACAATGTCATTTTAGACTTGGGTTCTGATGTAAATGTGTTACCAAAGCAAACATGGGAAATGATGGGGAAACCCAAATTAATCTAGTCTCCCGTTCAATTAATATTGTCAAACCAACACAAGATAATAATAATTGGCCGATTGATAGGGGTACTGATGAATATAAATGAAGTGTGTAGTGTAGCAGATTTCAAAGTCATTGAGATTATGGATAACATTCAACCATACCCATCACTCATGGGGACTAAATGGGTCTTTTAAAATCATGCAATTATTAATATGAAGAAAAGGGAAATGATATTTGAAGTAG
Organism: Picea mariana; assembly: GCA_032191745.1. NCBI lineage: Eukaryota > Viridiplantae > Streptophyta > Pinopsida > Pinales > Pinaceae > Picea > Picea mariana. The sequence goes on along the minus strand of JASDQU010439113.1, from coordinate 49,625 downwards.
GGGACTTGAAAGTTATCACGCCATTGGATTTGATAGAAGGAAATAGGCACATAGAGCCAACAAAAGGGAACAAAATTGACAACTTGTATAATATGATTGTGTGAATGGATGACTATGTTAATCCCTCTGCAGATGGTGCACTAAGTTGGATAAGCATTAGCTCATGCACATTGGATTCATAGGAAGGAATGGAAAATTGGTAGAAAAGGATGCACAAAGTATCCACTAGACGGTGTGCTCGCATCACTCGATCATTGTGCTGGATAGGAATAGAGTTACGTGACCCACCAAAGTATGATGGTTTGAATAATCTAAGTTCTTTTGTAAAGGAGTTTGAATTTCAAATACCTGTACAACAAAGACTATTAGCATTAGATTTTGTCTTGAAGGCCACTCCAACTAGATGGTGGGCTGCACACAAAGAAGGAATAGAAGACTGGAAACATTGTAGAAGGTTGATGCAAGTTAGATTTGGTACTGAGGTTGAGTATACTGGACATAAATATACAGGATTAGGTGACCCAAAAGATCATATTGCATAGTGCATAACTATATGGAGTTCGATATCGAAGAAGGAAATGACACACAAGTTTATACATACATTGGATATGATTCCTAAGAATTGGTACCTAGAACTAGAAATGCACAGAGAAACAACGAATTGGAACGAGCTAATTCAAAGGTTTAAGATAGCATTTACATTAAACATGAATATCCATTACTAAGTGCATCTTTGCAGGCCATTAGAACCAAGATATTTTTAGAAGAAGGGCCAATGTAAGTAGTACTTGTGTGTAGTGCGCATAGAGATTCTATGACTATTCATGAATTACTGGAATGTTGTAATGTTGCTAAAGAAGAAAAAGACAAGGAAGATCCAAGGAATATACAAGTACCTGAAACTTAGGGGGAACGTGCAGCAAAAGGACCAAATCTTGAATCTGATGCGTATGCACAACCACTAAAGACACGAAAAGTAAATAATGGGAAAAAGGAAAATCCAAAGTTTACACAGATAGGCAATTACCGGAGTGATGCGACTATGGAGAAGATTGCATATTTACTACATGGGTATCGAGATCTATTCCCAACTTCATTCTTAGAGATGAAGGGGATAGCTGTTGAGTTAGGAGAAATGAAGATCCCTTTGAAACCAGATGCTAATCCATTAAGATGGAGACCCTACAGGTTAAATATGAAGTATAAAGAGAAGGTAAAGGTAGAGATAGACCGAATGTTGGAAGCATGAATCATTGAACTAGTAGTGGAATAAGAATGTATAATTCCAATGGTAGTACAAGATAAGAAAAAAGGGGGAATCAAAATTTGTGTAGACCTAAGAAAGCTAAATGACGCATGTCTCCATGATCCATTTCCAACACCTTTTACATATGAAGTGTTAGAGAATGTAGGAGGTGGGAGGCCTATTCTTTCATAGATGGATTTTCAGGGTATCATCATATAAATATTGCATGGAAAGAAAAATGGACTACTTTTGCAATAGAGTGGGGAAGCCAATAGTACAGAGTAATGCCTTTTGGGCTAAATAATGCACCTACACGTTTTTCAAGAGTAGTTTTCGCCCATTTTAAGGAATCTATTCATAAGTTCCTTGAAGTTTACTTAGATGATTGGACTGTGTTTAGTCTATTGAAAGATCACATAGAATTACTTCGGTTAATGCTGGATAGCTATAGACAGTGTCATATTTCATTGAATTTGAAGAAATGCATTTTTCACGCACCTTTTGGAATTTTTTTGGGCCACCTTGTATGTAAGCAGGGATTATTAGTGGATCCTGCCAAGATTGTAGTGATTTTGGACTTACAATCACCCACATTAGTCAGACAGTTGAGATAAAATTTGGGTCATATATGATACTATAAGAAGTTCATTAAGGGTTATGAATAGATTACAATGCCTATGGAAAAGTTTTTGAAGAAATAAGCTAAGTTCCAGTGGAATGAGGATTGTTAGAAGGGTTTGGATACATTGAAGCAAAAAATAGTGACCACACCAATTTTGATATTTCTAGATTGGAAGAAGGAATTTCATGTTAATGTGGATGAATCGTCCATAGCTTTGGACACAATATTATCTCAACCAAGATAAGGAGACATAGACCATCCAATTACATTTGCAAGTAGGAAGCTGTCAACAATAGAAAACAATTACACTACCACAGAACAAGAAGGATTGGAAATGATAAATGCACTGCAAAAGTTTAGACATTATTTGGTGGGTTCTCATTTTAGGATGTATACATACAATTATGCACTAAGATACTAAGTGAAAAAGCTAGTGTTGGGGGGGAGAATATGCAGATGGTTGTTGTTGTTCCAGGACTATGATTTTGAGGTTGTTTGAAATCAGGGAAGTTGAATGTAGGACTGGATCACTTATCGCGCATACTATTAGGAGAAGATGCAGGGAATCTAGATGATATCTTGCCGAATGCGTAGTTATTTGCAGTTAAAATGGTAGACGACTACTTCGTAAACATTGCACAGTTTTTAAGTACAAGAATGGCCCCATCAGACATGACAGTGGCACAAAATAAAAAGTTAGTGGTTAAAGAAACAGACTATCAGTTAATTGCAGGGAACTTGTACAAGTTAGGTGCCGATGGGATATTAAGAAAATGCATGTTAGATCTTGAAAGGGAAATAATATTATCAGAAGTGCACAAAGGTATTGCAGGAGGAAATTACATAGGTAAAGCAACAATGCTTAATATTTTGTGCGCAGGGCTCTGTTGGTCACTATAATTGCTTAAT
>JASDQU010439113.1:21209-46371 GCA_032191745.1 Picea mariana | reverse complement strand
TATAACGTGCACATATTCAAGTATATGAAGAAAACTAACATATATCAACAAATTGAAATCAATGTACACATGTATGGATGGAAATATAACTCTTTTATTGAAAATGGTAAAAGTGGGTAGTTACAACCTGACTCAAACCACCAGCATTGCCTCGAAGCCAACTTCCCAGGTTCCTCCACTAGTCCTTCAAGCATCAACTCAATGATATGGCCCTTCTTCATATGACACAAAATAAATAGGAACACACCCTATGGTCATATACGAGAGAAGAAGGAGTACTAGAAAGCAAGTTCCAGATCAGGGGGTTGCTACTCAGAGGATCAAGTAAAATAGAGAAGCTTGCAAATTCATCAACATAATCTTGCACCTAGATTGTCCTCCTCATCCATGCCCTCAAAGGTTCCTTTATACCATCCTCAAGGGGTTGAGGTGGTTTAATTGTGTTGTTTACGAGCCCAGGGGAGCTTGGGAATAAGACCAATCGAAAAACCTTCCCAAAATGTGGATTATTTTTTTTTCATATTTTTTGAGGGCATCTGTGAGTTGCACACTAGCAAGGTGTGAGCATCCGCGGTTTTCACACAGGTGACCCACGGATGGAAAAAAATGTTGTTTTTTGAATGAGATTGATGAAGAAGGATGGGATTTACATTTTCAATCTAGGGAAAATTATTAAGCCATCTCACAAATGTAATTGATGTGGAAAATTGTGGTATAACAGATGCCCCCTAATGTGTGAGGTCAGAAGGGAAACTGATGGCCAAAATACAATATAACTATGAGAGACGAGGATGCATTGAAGTAGATCCAACAAAAGTTCTGGAATAGCTGATCCAAGAACAAAAACCATCAACAAAGATCAAGTAATAGTATTATCTTCCCAAGTTGGGCATACCCTTTCTCAAGAGTGATGTAAGAATGGTCACCAAATCAAGTACTTTGCAGATCCATGGCATATATGAAATTATGATTGATGTCCATGGTTATGAACAACACACAGTGGATCCATGTGATATATATAAAGTAGCAATCATGACCACGAGGAATACACAATGGATCCATGAAAAAAGAAGATCATAGACATGAGTGGACACACAATGGAGCTATGTCTCAAAATAAAAATCAGAGGATATCTAGAACCAATGGAGTGAACAAGATAATCCTCTACAAGTACCAATGTCTGAGGGGTGGTACAATATGTCGGGTGGGAGCACAAAATATGTGATGCTTGTATTTCACCCAGAGTCTTCAAAACAATTTGTCAATGTACGAGTCTACACCATGTGAATAGATGTGTTGGGATCGAACATCGCGAGACATTGTTTGATTACTGATCATTGATGTATACCATTAAAAAACGCAAGACAACCCACCGATGATGATAATGGGCATCAAGGTACCATGGTACAATCTAACAAGTGTGAATGAATGAGTTGGCGTCGAACACTGGGTAGAATCTATCAAGTCGGGGAAATTGATGTATTCCCATTGTCAATAGCGAGGGAACCATACACTGATGACTACAAGCCCCAAGGTACCAAAAATAACTCTATGTCCATGTCCCAGAGAAAGATGCTTTGAAGTGGATAGGAAGAGATCCACTGAAAGGAAGGCATTAAGACATCCTCCATCATCCAACATGAGGGGTAGCAGAAGGCCAAATATTTGGAAGGACTCAGATGAAAAAATTGTAAGGACCACACCAAGGTACGACTTTGGCATACACCAGATGGAATAACGCACAATATAGACTCTCTAAATAGTAACCAATAATGGAGACTACTGACAAAAACGAAGAATCCACCAATGGGGTCAAATGGAAACCAAGGTATCAAACAAATCCCTATGTGAGATGATTTTTGTTGACGTCAAACACAAGGGAAACCACTCAGTCAACAACCAATGATGGTTTGTCATCTGTTGAGCGCAAGGTCACCTATCAATGATGGAAATAGGTCTAGGGTGCAACTCTAGGTGATACTCTCAAAGCAATGTGTCAGAGTCAATATGAGCAGACCCACCAACAAGAAGTCAATGAGGATCGTCTATACTAGCATGAGTGAGATACAAAGATACTTGTGATGATGAGATGTACTTGACTGACATGAGAATGTCGACTTGAAAGGTCAGAGACTTGTTGCAGAATGGTCGAATCAAATTGAAACTTCCTTTAAACAAAAGCATGACAGATTATGTGACTTAAGCTTCATGGATTATAAACTGGGATACATTCGTGATACATGAGGCATCAAAAAATGCTCCATGTGGTTGGAAGAATAACCAACCGGAGGAGATTATGTTAAAAAATGAGAAAATGTCTCCTAAATCCATACTAAACCAAAAAATTGAGACACTGACTTAAATATTGTGCTTTGTTCAAGGGAGACAAGACTGTTGCCAACAAAAAGATGGATGCTTTCACCCCTTCTTTTTGGTTATTTGATTTTTTTTGTCTTTTTCATATTATTAAAGCCTGAAAAAGAATAAAATAATGTTATAGTACAATGGAGGAAATGAGTGTCACGAGAAAGCAAACTAGTTTCAAAGTGAAAGGAACATACCTATACTCAATGCAAGGAAGCATGTGCCAGATAAGGACATTCAGGGGAATGTTTCCCCTAGAGATAAAGTTGTCGATTTGCAAAGGAATAAATTGCAAGGCTAGAAACTAGTAGGAATGCATAAGGAAATGGTTCAACGACGACAAGCTGAAGTTGACATTAGGCCTAGAAGCGCAAGAAGTTAATATGGAATGTAATTACAACTCAACAAAATTTTGGAAGCCCCGTGGGTAGGTTAGCCAACAAGCGATTGAGAGAAAGTCATGAGGCTTCAACACAAAGACATGGTGGGACTACATAGGGCTTTTGAGCCTACAAAAAATACTGCAAAATGGGTGTAAAAAATTCTAGTGAGGTACTAACTAGGACACCCATGAAGAGGTAAGCTCTATCATTCATAATGACATCTTAAAGTAGCTTGAAGGTATGGTGTCTAAAATGAATGGGGTGGATCCTATGGAAGATATGTGAATGATATGGGGAAATGCATTTTGTAGGTGGAGATGACCGTACCCTACATGTCAGTAAGAAACACAATACGTGCTGAAGAATCCAAAGAGGTGTTGACATAAGTATCACCATGTGTTAGGGGGAGTCTTGTAGGTAATGGCCATAAAAATATTGAGAAGAAGATATGCAACTTTAACACAAAGTCGTGGTAGGACTAAAAAGTACTCTCGAGCCTAATAGAAAACTTGCAGCATGAGTGCCATAATACAAAGAAGTTCTAAACTAGGATGCCCATGGAAGGTAGGATCTACCACATGAATTATGACACTTCTAAAAAACATAGAAGGTTTTGCGTCACAACTTAGTGGGGTCGATCCTAAGGCAAAATGAAATAGGAAATGGATAACACAAAAATGCATGGAGGGGAAAATATAACCTATATGCCAATTTTGAGATCATTACCTGTCAAAATGGATCGACATGGAAGGAAAAGGTACCAAAGAAAATGTCTCCAAAGTCCTGTATATAAGACTAAAAACACTTACCTAGAAGTGAATATGTCCAATATAAAAACCTATGATAAAAACATGTGCTAAGGTATACAAAAATTGAAAACAAGAAACCATAAAAGTACAATATGTATAGAGGACCGCACAACCTTATGACTTATACACAATAGTTTTCCAGGTAGAGCCCATCGCTAGGCTCAGGCCAAGGGCTTCTTTGGTAACTGACCTGTAAAGTTTCCAGTTCAGGAGGAGGTCAAAGATCCATAATCATAGCTTCAAGGATAACCTTATCTAATGGCAACTCAACATCCATGAAAACGGGGCTCGACAACACACAAATACCAGGGCTCGAGGTCTCACAAACATTAAGATCAAACTCAAGGGGAAACGATAGATTACTCAAGCCAAGATTAGAAAGAAAAGGATTGAATTCCCCCATTGGATACAACACCTGATCAATTGTTGAGACCTTGCCTTGAGAAGGTGAAAATAACTGTAAAGATACTTTCTCAGAAGCAATTGAACATGGAGGATAAGACACCACATAATTCACCTGTGGCGGGGAAGAGTCTATTCAAACACTAGGAACACACAAAGGGGAAAATTGAGTTGAAATTGAACTAGGATGGTGATTATCCGATGAAATATGATCAATAATGATAATGCTTCCATTGTGAGGGAAATTCATCATGAAAAAGAGCATAGACACCACAACCTTCATAGCATAAACATAATCACGCCCAAGAAGCATATTAAAATCTAAAGGGCCTAACACTATTAACAGATTGATTAGAATAGTCTTCCCACCTAACGTGATAGGAAACTAAGGAAGAATCCCCAGACATTCAATAAGTATTATGTCGAAATCCAACAACTCACTAGTAGCTGGCACAAGCTTGGGAGAACCCAACAATTTCCAAGCCGAGGAGGATAAAATGCTTGCAAAGGATCCTCCATCTACAATACATTGACGAATTCCTTTTGACATAGATTCAACCAAAACCATTATTTGTAAAGGTGAAGAAGAAGGAAGGTGAGGCTCCAAAAGATTATTCCAATCAAAGTAAACCATCCTAGGACTTGGAGGGAGTGTACTCGAAGAGAGTAGAATGCTCCCTTGTTCAGAAGGCATTGAACTGGAAATGCTAAATGTGTAGTCGAAAGACACATCACTCCCCAAAAGAAGAGTGGGATCGGCCCAAGATTGCATCAGTGAGTGTTGGATAGGAGGTGGAGGCAAAGAAATAAGTCACTACAACCAGAGATACATTGCAAAAATTTCTGGACTTATGGAAGGGAGTGACACAACAACCATGAGTGGCTCGAGACAAGCCACAAGTGAGTGTTGGGGGCCTTTTGGACATGCATTTTTGGATTTAATTTTGAGAAATATACTAAGTGTTGAGGATATTCATAATAGCAGAGGAAATAAGAAAAGGAAAGATCGGGCAACGCAATAAAGTCACATTCAGGATCATAGTGTGTAGTAAATGTGGATTCAGGATCATAGTGCACAATAAAGTCGCATTTGGCGGTGCTTAAGGAAATAAAGCAAGGAAATAAAGCAAGCAAATAAAGCAAGGAAATAAATCAAGAAAATAAAGCAGGAAATAAAGCAAGAAATAAAGAAAGGAAATAAAGGAGGTGAAAAGCAAGGAAAAACAACATGCAGGCACAAAGTCAGGAAACCCACGCAAGAACAATGAGTTTTCATGAGTTGTAATGAGTCATAATGAGTTGTCATAGTGTTTTGGGATAAGAGAATAGTGTTTTGAGCCCTAAATATTATGTATAAATATGTAATGGGTTGGGAAGAATAGGCTGTTGAATAATAGGCTAGAGTATGATGATAGGCTATTGAGAGAATAAACTGAGAATGAGAGAGAGTCTATGTCTGAAGGTTTAGGAGAGAGTTTACAGAGAGAGGCTTGCATTGGAGAGCTGATAGGAAGGATGGGGAATGATATCATGAAGAATAATAAAGAAGCCAACTGTTGTGGACGTAGCTCAAGCATTGGCTGAACCACGTTAAATAATGTGTTTGAATGTGCCTTATTTTATGCGATTGCTTATGGATAATCTGTTTATGCATTTTAGAATAGATTTACTTTCTACATGATTGATGCGTAGTAAGAACGAATTCTTGATTGAATGGTCTATGTCACAATCTACATTATAATGGTGATGTATAACTGAGTTACTAATTAATAAAGGGATAAAAGACACAAGTACTACGCATAGGGTATCTAAGTAATAATGAACTTGTTGAAGACCTCACATCCCCTCATCCCTGTATAAACTTGGTTCTTGCATTCCTAGTATATACCTTAGGTGAGACTTCACTTGCATGCAGGTGATGCCGAAAGGGATGTATTTGAAGGGTTTTATTGGTTAGATAACTTGAACCTAGGGTCTTACAACCACACACCAATAAATGGTTCTATTGTCGGGACCTGTAATTTGTAATTGAGGGAATGTTTTGGAGGCCGAATAAGAAAGAGATTGTAGAATGGCTAGAAGGGAAGCAACAAGAATTTTCCTGAGGAGAGAATAGAAACCCTTAAATGAGCAATGAACAATGGTTGCAAAGGTATGTGTTTACAGAGCTGCATGATACTTTCTTTGGAAAAATTTCAATTATTTTGACTGAATCATTAGAAAGGTTAGTGGAAAATACCGAAAGGTACCGAACTACAATGCTGGGGAATTGGACTCCTGAGTTGGTAAGACAATTGAATTATGTAAGTAATAATTGCGTAGTTGATTTTTGGCTGAATAACATATTGGGGGGTTATATTACAGAATTTGCAATAGATTTTACATAGTCATATAATGTTGCAGAGAGGGATTTATTTAAGGGTATGTGTGGAAGGTTTATGAAATCATTGGGTACTTGGATAAAGATGTTTTTGTGTGACAAGTGTGTGATGACAATGGAGTTTTATTTCTAAGGGGCTTCGCACACATAGGGGAACTGGGGGATGCCCAGGGGATAGTCTGAAGGTAGGAAATAATGAAGAAATAAATGAAGAAAGAAGGGAGGGACTGATGATGTTGAGAAATGAGGAAGGTATATCAAAGGAAGAAGACGATTTTGGAGTATTGCACAATGGAAGAAGGTACAAGAGGTTGAAGATCGAAGCTAAGAAAGGAGATCCACACAGTGAGTATGAGTGGAGAGGACCTTGCGCAACAGTCCATATCATAGAGATACCACACACAAAAGGAGAGGAACAGGAGTCTTAGTTCAGTCCCATAATAGAATATCCGGTAAGCCCTACTTATGTTGAATCTTGTGTCAAATCCACAACCCCATGTGCATCACCAAGATTTGAAGTAACATTTGAGGATTTTTCAAAAGCAATTATAGTTACCAGAGGAAGTCAAAATAGTAGTAGTCAGAGTAGTGAGAGCAGTGCATCGATTCAGATTCAACCAGTATCACCGAGGGGAGGTACTGAACAAAATAACATGGCAGGGTTAGACAACAAATTGAGAATGTCTGAGTTCTAGTGAGTCCGGTCAGAGGACCCAAAACAACATCTATTTGTATCTGAGACAATATGGGCTACGAAGAATGTTCAGGATGAGGCCGTAAATATTGTGTAGTTGGAAACAATGTTTAGAGGCCATGCATTAGTATGGTAAATGAATCTACAAATTACTACACCAACATGACAAATAAGGACACTAGTAGAAATTAGACAAGAATAATTGAAAGAGTTCAAGAAGTCGAAATTTGAGTCATAGTACATCACATAATTGAAGGAAATTAAACAAGTGCAAATTGAGTCAGTGTGAGATTATGATCAATGATTTTAGTATTTGATGGGTAGGTTGACATTTTATATTCTTGATCAACAACAAAGAGAATGGTTTATTGAAGGATTATTTCCACACATTCACTGCACATTTATACAACAAAAGTTTGCATTGTAGCTTGAAGCACTGGAGATTGTAATGAAGTTGGAAGCGTCTCTTGTAGGAAATGGTGGGGGGATGGCGCAAGTCCAGACACAGTTATACGATGTGACCATTCAATTAACAAAGCTTACAAAAGGGAAGGAGAAGCAGGAACAAGTCTGGTGTACCAAGTGTAGGAATGAAGGCCACCATAAGGACAAATGCCCCACTTTTGTGTAGTATTTGGTGATTGGAGCACTAAATCCATTATCAAGAGGAGGGTATTCTGAAATATATAAGAAATTGGGACACCATTCACATGACTGTCCATCATTACAGAAATACTAGAGTACACCAAGAAATTAGTTTTGTAACTTTTCCAAGTCAGTTGGATATGAAGAAAAGGATTTCCATACATTCGATTTGATGAGAGAGCTCACTTCATATATGTATAGAATCCAGGAGGAAATTGGCATGACAGAAGGAGGTGGTACACAATATAATAATCATAGAGGCTTTAATCCAGGAGGCCAAGGAGGATTTTGCAGAGGTCTAGGTAGAGGGAGCTTTGGAAGAGGAGGTAGAGGACCAATAATCTACTACATTTGTCTAGGGCACTTAGCTCGTGACTACCTGAATCCTTGTAAAACCTACACATATTGTAGGGAAATATTGTAGGGAATTAGATCATGCGACATGAGAACGTCCTCAACTACTTGCGAAGTGGTAGGAAATAGGGAATCATAACCAGAACCTAAATCAAAACATACAAAATATATTAGTCGAGAAACATAGTGAAGGACCTAGAATAGAAGTTGTCATGTGCGGAGGAGCTAGAAGAGGGATTGATGCGATGAACCGAGGGAGGAAAGTTGAGCAATAGGTGAGGAAATTAGCAGGTCCTATGCTGAAATTTGACCCTCAACAAGAAAATGACACGTATCAGAGGACTAGAAAAGAGATATTATGACCGGATTGGGTAGCATCAACATCATCTGTGCCTCCTGTGGTCAACATGCCTTTGATCTGTGATCACACTATACTAGAAAAGCCACTTGAGAAGGTAAGTACTCTAAGAGAGTTTATGAGAATTTGCATAGAATTAATGAAAGATGAAACTGCTCTCAATGCATTATGTAAAATAATTGATCATTGTGCACAAGAAAGGGAAATTCCTACCGTCTAGAGGGTAGTGAATCATGTAATGCGAAAAAAGAGGACCAACGAAGAGTTCAAACTAAGTGCACAGATCGGGGAATATGATGTCGACAATGTCATTTTAGACTTGGGTTCCGATGTAAATGTGTATTAAAGAAAACATGGGAAATGATGGGGAAACCCAAGTTAATCTAGTCTCCCGTTCAATTAATATTGTCAAACCAACACAAGATAATAATAATTGGCCGATTGATAGGGGTACTGATGAATATAAATGAAGTGTGTAGTGTAGCAGATTTCAAAGTCATTGAGATTATGGATAAAATTCAACCATACCCATCACTCATGGGGACTGAATGGGCCTTTTAAAATCATGCAATTATTAATATGAAGAAAAGGGAATTTATATTTGAAGTAGGGGACTTGAAAGTTATCATGCCATTGGATTCGATAGAAGGAAATAGGTACATAGAGCCAACAAAAGGGAACAAAATTGACAACTTGTATAATATGATTATGTGAATGGATGACTATGTTAATCCCTCTGCAGATGGTGCACCAAGTTGGATAAGCATTAGCTCATGCACATTGGATTCATAGGAAGGAATGGAAAATTGGTAGAAAAGGATGCACAAAGTATCCACTAGACGGTGTGCTCGCATCACTCAATCATTGTGCTAGATTGGAATAGAGTTATGTGACCCACCAAAGTATGATGGTTTGAATAATCTAAGTTCTTTTGTAAAGGAGTTTGAATTTCAAATACATGTACAACAAAGACTATTAGCATTAGATTTTGTCTTGAAGGCCACTCCAACTAGATGGTGGGCTGCACACAAAGAAGGAATAGAAGACTGGAAACATTGTAGAAGGTTGATGCAAGTTAGATTTGGTACTTAGGTTGAGTATACTGGACATAAATATACAGGAGTAGGTGACCCAAAAGATCATATTGCACAGTGCATAAGTATATGGAGTTCAATATCGAAGAAAGAAATGACACACAAGTTTATACATACATTGGATATGATTCCTAAGAATTGGTACCTAGAACTAGAAATGCACAGAGAAACAACGAATTGGGACGAGCTAATTCAAAGGTTTAAGATAACATTTACATTAGAACATGAATATCCATGACTAGGCGTATCTTTGCAGGCCATTAGAACCAAGATATTTTTAGAAGAAGGGCCAATGTAAGTAGTACTTGTGTGTAGTGCGCATAGAGATTCTATGACTATTCATGAATTACTGGAATGTTGTAATGTTGCTAAAGAAGAACATGACAAGGAAGATCCAAGGAATATACAAGTACCTGAAACTGAGGGGGAATGCGCATCAAAAGGACCAAATCTTGAATCTGATGCATATGCACAACCACTAAAGACATGAAAAGTAAATAATGGGAAAAAGGAAAATCCAAAGTTTACACAGATAGGCAATTATTGGAGTGATGTGACTATGGAGAAGATTGCATATTTACTACATGAGTATCAAGATCTATTCCCAACTTCATTCTTAGAGATGAAGGGGATAGCTGTTGAGTTAGGAGAAATGAATATCCCTTTGAAACCAGATGCTAATCCATTAATATGGAGACCCTACAGGTTAAATATGAAGTATAAAGAGAAGGTAAAGGTAGAGATAGACCGAATGTTGGAAGCATGAATCATTGAACTAGTAGTGAAATAAGAATGTATAATTCCAATGGTAGTACAAGATAAGAAAAAAGGGGGAATCAAAATTTGTGTAGACCTAAGAATGCTAAATGACGCATGTCTCCATGATCCATTTCCAACACCTTTTACATATGAAGTGCTAGAGAATGTAGGAGGCGGGAGGCCTATTCTTTCATAGATGGATTTTCAGGGTATCATCATATAAAGATTGTGCGGAAAGAAAAATGTAAGACTACTTTTACAATAGAGTGGGGAATCCAATAGTACAGAGTAATGCCTTTTGGGCTAAAGAATGCACCTACAAGTTTTTCAAGAGTAGTTTTCGCCTATTTTAAGGAATCTATTCAGAAGTTCCTTGAAGTTTACTTAGATGATTGGACTGTGTTTAGTCTATTGAAAGATCACATAGAATTACTTCGGTTAATGTTGGATAGCTATAGACAATGCCATATTTCATTGAATTTGAAGAAAACCATTTTTCACGCACCTTTTGGAATTTTTTTGGGCCACCTTGTATGTAAGCAAGGATTATTAGTGGATCCTGCCAAGATTGTAGTGATTTTGGACTTACAACCGCCCACATTAGTCAGACAATTGAGATAAACCCTGGGTCATATATGATACTATAAGAAGTTCATTAAGGGTTATGAACAGATTACAATGCCTATGGAGAAGTTTTTGAAGAAATAAGCTAAGTTCCAGTGGAATGAGGATTGTTAGAAGGGTTTGGATACATTGAAGCAAAAAATAGTGACCACACCAATTTTGATTTTTCTAGATTGGAAGAAGGAATTTCATGTCAATGTTGATGAATCGTCCATAGCTTTGGACACAATATTATCTCAGCCAAGATAAGGAGACATATACCATCCAATTGCATTTGCAAGCAGGGAGTTGTCAACAATAGAAAACAATTACACTACCACAGAACAAGAAGGATTGGAAATAATAAATGCACTGCAAAAGTTTAGACATTATTTGTTGGGTTCTCATTTTAGGATGTATACATACAATTATGCACTAAGATACTTAGTGAAAAAGCTAGTGTTGGGGGGGAGAATATGCAGATGGTTGCTGTTGCTCCAGGAATATGATTTTGAGGTTGTTTGAAACCAAGGAAGTTGAATGTAGGACTGGATCACTTATTGCGCATACTATTAGGAGAAGATGCAGGGAATCTAGATGACATCTTGCCGAATGTGTAGTTATTTGTAGTTAAAATGGTAGACGACTAATTCACAAACATTGCACAGTTTTTAAGTACAAGAATGGCCCCATCAGACATGACAGTGGCACAAAATAAAAAGTTAGTGGTTAAAGAAACAGATTATCAGTTAATTGCAGGGAACTTGTACAAGTTAGGTGCCGATGGGATATTAAGACAATGCATGTTAGAGCTTGAAAGGGAAATAATATTATCATAAGCACACAAAGGTATTGCAAGAGAAAATTACACAGGTAAAGCAACAATGCATAATATTTTGTGCGCAGGGCTCTGGTGGCCCACACTTCATAAGGATGCTAAAGAATACCGTGAAGCATGCGATGTTTGTCAAAGGGTGGGAAAACCATCTAGAAGGGATGATATGCCTTTACACCCATAGGTTATGTTGCAAGAATTTGATAAATGGGAAATAGACTTTGTTGGACTAATCAACCCACAAACGAGAAGATAGAGATCTAGGTATGTAATCAATGCGACATAGTATTTGACCAGATGGGAAGAAGAAACACTAGTCATAGAATGCATCGTGAATACTACTAGATGGTTTCTATTTGAGAATGTAGTTACAAGATTTGGATGCCCATGCATTTTACTTAGTGATCAAGGGACACACTTCCTGAATAAGATAATTGCAACATCGACTGAGAAATTTCAAATTCATCATCAAAGGAGTACTTTGTATCATGCTTAGGCTAATAGGATAGTAGAATATTTTAATAAAATTCCGGGGAATGCTTTGACAAAGATATGCAATGTAGGAAGGGATGATTGGGATTTGAGGATCCTTGTAGTATTATGGGCATATAGGACTACACGTAAAATTTTGATCGAACATACACCTTTTAGGTTGGTCTATGGGGAATAAGCAATAATGTCGATGGAGTTTATTGTGCCTAGCCTCCGCGTTGTAGTGATTACGGATCTTTCAGACTCGGGCACAGTAGATGAGAGATTTTCATAGTTGCTATATCTTGAGGAAAACCGATATGTCGCAGGGTCCCATTAGCAAATTCAGAAGGAAAGAAAAAAGACATGGAATGATAGACATATTAAACAAAAAATGTTTCAAGTGGGGGGCTTAGTGTTACTATATGACAACAAGCTTATGTAGCATCCAAGAAAGTTTCAAATGAATTGGTTAGAACCATATGTAATTAAGTATGTGACAGAGGCAAGTGGTGTGCAGTTGAAAATGTTGAATGGAGAAGTCCTAGAAGGAATGGTGAATGGAATTTGACTGAAACTTTATAGGGATGATCGACCTCTGGCACACTGGGTGGATTTGCACAAGAACAAATGTACCATAGTAGTGTATTATAGTAGGAAAAATACAAAAAGAAATAAAATGTGGAAAAAGAAAAAGAACAAAAAGTAACAAAGTAAAGACATGTAAGTACTAGGAAGTTTAAAGTATTAAACCTAAGGTTGAAGGCACAAGAATGACACATGCGTATGTAAGTGTGTGGAAGAAGGAAGTGTCACACAAAGGGATAAAATCGTGTTGAGTAGGGAGATTACATGTAGAAGCAAAAAACTATGCAGTGAATGAACAAGAAAACCAGAAAAACTGCGTAGAACAGGACCTATAAGACCATTAAATGCATTAAAAGGAAGAAATGACGGTTACAAAGCGTTAATGACAAGGCATAGAAGATGACGCATAGTCATAAATGGAAAAAGCCAATGGATATCATGATAGATCGGTGGTATGAGTCAAATATCTAGCGATAGATTTGGTAACAAAGCAACATTAAATCATGCACTGAGTACACAACTGGTGGATTATACTGTTAATTCATGCACAAATGTACGAGGAAAACTATAGAAGGGTTATAAAAGCACACTAGGGGCCGACAGGGAAAGGGTATTTGCATTCATAAGCGCTGTGAGAATACAGAAAAGACTAGAGGTGAATTGGAGACGAATGATCTAGATGGATGTCAATGGCATCCCACCTATTCCAATTGGCTAATTTTGGCTGTTTTCCAGTTTGGAATTTTTTTCCTAGTTTTTAGGTCCCTGACTTCTGGGGCCATTTTGAGGCCCTAAACAACGTTTTTAGGGATTGCCACATTTAGGCCAAAAATAGAGTTAGAGTCTAATGGAAACATGTGTAGTCCTCAGATATACCTTTCCAATGGGCTATCCTACGCCTAAAATGAAGATCATTGGCAAAAGTTACGACCTCATGAAGTTGATGTACTAGCTTACCCCAACGGGGCCCACATGACTTTTGGTGCTTCATCTCCTAGGATTAGGTTTTTGGATTTCTAGGGTTTTGGCATTCCTGTTTATTGTAAAATTGCTTGGAGATCCTCATTGTAACATCTTCTTGCGAATGAGTGCATCTGTCACATCTCTTCTCAGAGATAAGCCACCACCATTCTAACAAGCTTGTTTTCCGCTGGATTTTACAGTTTCAACACATTTTATTATTGAATAGAAACCAATTTTACTGTATCTCTATTATTCTTGTGTCTTTGTGTTAAGAATAATAATAATCTATATTGATTTTCATTCTGCTCATAAAATCCAGATCAATGGTATCAGAGCGGTCTGCTCCTTGTCGTTCTTAATGCATGTCCCCGATGAGGTCAGGGTACAAAGAATTGGGTCTCGAGCTTGTTTCTCTTGAGGAAAAAAGATCTTGCACGCCCAATAAACCTCTCATGGTGGGAGAAAGGAAAGATGATGGGACAAGAGATCCTTTCAAAATGTTTCTCGAGGAATCCCTCACGCAACAAAGAAACAAAATGATGGATAATTTTGCGCAAATCCTTCGGCGCCTACCAATGAATGACACATATTCCTCGAACGTAGGCACCGCCCCCTTCAAGGTACGAATCAACTTTGATATTCCTATATTTTAAGGTCAGATAGATGCAAATGTTGTAGACAAATGGTTAAGTCTACTAGAAGGGTATTTTTTTGTCCATAACTTTTCGAACAGAGAAAAGATTTCGTTTGCGCTCCTCAAAGCCGTCCCCCATGTCAAATATTGGTGGGAGACTTTCTGTGAGCAAAAGGAAACAGAGGAATCCTCATTATTTATAGTCACGATCACTTGGGAGTCCTTCAGGGATGTTATCAAGGAACAATACTACCCTGTCAGAAGTTATGACAACTTATATACAAAATGGACCACACTGCGGTAGGAAAGAGGCCAAGCAGTGCCAGAGTTCACAAATATATTCCATATCTTGCGCACCAAGCTGGGTGTCAAATATTCTGAGTGACATCTGGTGGTCAAGTATCGTGATGGTCTGAATAGATAGATCCAGGCTGAAATTGAGTTTTTGGACATCTCATCATTGGGCGCGACCTATCGATATGCCATCAAACTTGAGCAAAAGATTAAACAAAAGATGCAACAATTTGGGCCTGGGAACCCCTCACATCAAAAGCAAGTAAAGGGAAGCCCCAACCCGTAGAACAAACAATAGAGAAAATATAGACAACCTTAGGAAAACCAATCTAGGCCACAAGCAAAGAAGGACACCGTAAAGACAAAGAAAGATATTGGGAAGTGGTGCGACTTCCATAAGAGCCCCTAGCATAACACTGTTGATTGTCACTCCAAGCAATCACTGGTGGCTAAGGTGAAAGCCTCCGAATCAGATGTGGGTTCCGACTATGATTCAGAACCAGAAAGGTTGAGACAAATAATTGACGTGGAACCGAGTGATACTATTGATACCACCAAGGTCCAACCCGATGAACCATATGAGATAGAAGAAGGCGAGCGCCTCTTTCATTTACAGATGTGGGTAAAAGGCACCCACTGCACTTTATCATTGTTAGTGGTAGCCAGAAGAACCTCATCTCAGAATAGGTCATCAAGTGGCCAGCCCTACCGACAAGTCTGCACCTACAAACCTACACCATTGGATGGCTCCACCAAGGAAGCGATCTCAGCGTCAGCCAATAATGTCGCCTATCGTATGACATCAAGCCCTTCAAAGATGAGGTATTGTGTGATGTTTCTCCTCTCAAAGTTTGTAATGTTGTTTTGGGCCAACCTTATTTATGGAAATGTCATCATGTATATGAGTCTAGGCCTCACAATGTTATTATTAGTTTGAACAGGAAATTAGATAGGATACCCGAGGCAATCCCACCTAGTTCCATTTCCTTGATCTCTGCCAAGCAATGTAGGAAGGTCATCTCTCAGACTGGGAAGTTTGTCTTCTTCGTGATTCACTCTCAGAGTGAGCGAAAGATTATTTCCACATCCAGGGCCTCCACAACCGACCTCTCCACACAATAGAAGCAAGTGGACAAGGTCATGGCAGAATACAAAGATATCTTCTCCTCAACTACTGGGGTACCTCTGAACTGTCAGGTCAAGCATCCCATTGATATGACCCTTAGTGCACCGTTACCAAATGGGCCATTCTACCACCACTCTCTATTAGAAAATGAGGATATCAAGAGACATATCCAAAAAACTTCTCCACAAGGGGCACATCTGTCCCAGCTCATTGCCTTGTGGGAGCCCAATCGTGTTGGTGCGGAAAAAAGACGGGACCTGGAGACTTTGCATTGATTACTGGTCCCTAAATAAAATCACAGTCAGGAATCGGTACCCGATTCCCAGAATCGATGATCTCCTTGATCAACTCAAGGGGGCCAAATACTTCAGTAAGATTGATATGAAGTTTGGCTACCACTAGGTTCCCATAGAACATATAGATGTATGGAAGACCACCTTCAAGTCAAAAGAAGGTATTTTTGAATGAAGAGTCATGCCCTTTGGTTTGATAAATTATCCAACAAATTTCATGAGGATGATGGAGGATATCTTGCGACCTTTCACCAATACTTTTGTAGTGGTGTATCTGAATGACATCCTCATCTACAACAAGACTTGGGTGGAACACTTACAACATATCCAACAGGTTCTGCACACCCTGCGGTAGCACAAAGCTATATGCCAACTTGGAAAAATGCTCCTTCAACATGGACAGGGTCCATTACCTAGGCTACATCATGGATCAAAATGGTGTGCATGTGGATCTAGCTAAGATCTATATCATTCATGACTAGCCAGTCCCAACCACACTCACTGAGCTTCGAAGCTTCTTAGGCCTTGCCAATTTCTATCGCAGGTTCGTGTTGGGATTCTCCCATATTGCATGGGCCCTCAAATAAGTAACCATGGGTGTTGGTAAGGAAAAATTTGTGTGGGGCTTGTCCCAAAAACAAATGTTTGATGATTTAAAACAATGCTTGTGCTCAACCCCAGTAATTTCATTATCAAACCTACAACAACCCTTTGAGATTGAGACAAATTCTTCAGACCATGCCGTGGGCGCCATTCTCATTAAGCACGACCACCCCATGGCCTATCATAATGAGAAACTATTACATGTTTTCCATAAGTACCCTACTTATGGAAAATAAATGTAATCCATTGTGCAAGCCTGCCGCCAGTAGAGACATTACATTCTCGGGAAGGAGATAGTCATCCACATAGATCATAAACCACTGCGGTTCATGTAGACACAAGGAAAATTACATAATGACCACCATCAGAAGTGGTCCACATACTTGCAACAGTTCCACCTCAACATCAAGTATAGAACATGCATTACCAACCGAGTCCTTGATTTCCTCAGCCAACCTCTAGTCGCGACACTCACCACAATGTTAGACTCTTGCGGTCATGAGACCTCCTGATGGCCCAACCTTAATGAGATAGACCTTAACTTCCCCACCACATACCAAATGTTGGGTGCAAACTCTATTGTCGCTATTTTTCATCTTGAGGATGGGCTATTGTGCTGACTCGACCATCTCTTCATTCCGTCAAGAGAGTGAGCGAAGATGATTTGGGAATCCCACTACAATCGGGTGGCATGACACTTCGACATTGAAAAGACTGTGGCAATGTTGCAGAAAAATTTCTACTGGCCGAAACTTTGACATGATATCAACAAGTATATCAGGTCCCGCACTACCTGCACTCTTGCCAAATCGACCACTAAGAAACATGGCCTGCACACCCCCCTTCCTACTCCTGACAGGCCATGGGAATCCATCTCAATGGAATATATGTCAATATTTCCATCCACCAAGAGGGGAAATGACTGTGTCTTTGTGGTTGTTGATCACTTTTCCAAGAGGGTGATCCTGGTCGCTTGCAAGAAGAGCATCACAACATAGGCCACTGCCAAGCTCTTCTTTGAACAAGTCTGGGTACATTTTGGAATCCCAAAAACCATTGTCTCAGATCAGTACAGTGAGTTCCTCAACACATTCTGGTTGAGACTCTGGTCACTGCTGGACACCAAGCTCACCAAGTCCATTGCCTTCCACCCCCAGACAGATGGCCAAACTGAGGTCGTCAATCAGATGATAATGCATATCCTGCACATGTACAATTCCAAGAACCCCCACACATGGGACAAGGGTCTTCCCTATGTTCAACATATCTACAATATATCCCTACATAGCTCAACCAACCACAATGCCTTTCAGGTCGGGTTGGGATTCCAACCATTGGGTCCCATGAATGTTGCACTACTTCTTGCAGCCACCTCGACCGATTCATCACCTACTCCAAATGAAGCTGAAAAAGCCTCCTGGTTCATTGAGCAGATCCATCACATCCGCCAATAGGTTCAATATATTTTACAGAAGTCCAATGCTAAGTACAAGCAACACCATGATTAACACCGGGTGACACATAAGTTTTAGATGGGAGACAAAGTGTGGTTACACTTGCAAAAAGAACGCCTTACAGGGCCCCATTGAAAGCTTTGCCCACTCCGTTAAGGACCTTACACCATCACCAAGGATATGGGTGACAATGATTTTGAGCTCAACATTCTCCCTTTCCTTGGCTTGCACCTAGTGTTCAACGTGGAATTCCTTCGACCATACTTCCCACCATTGCTCGACACCTCAGAGATAACATAACTGTTGACACCAACAGAGCTCAACCCTGACTAGATGCAAAATACATCCAGTGATCATATTATGGACACACAGGTTAAGGGAACTCACCAGCAAAGGATCCAACTTTATCGAGTTGTCAAAGTAGGGCAGCTCCTGCACCAAGGCAAGTGGCTCACTCGGGGCCAAATTCAACATAAATTTCCTCATCTGATGGGGAAAATCAACATAATGGAGACCATTGATTCCTAAGGGGGGAGGTTTGATCCATATGGATGTCTATGGGCTCCCACTTATTCCAACTAGCTCATTTTGTTAGTTTTCCAGTTTGGTAGTTTTTCCTAGTTTTCATGTCCCTAACTTCTGGGGCCGTTTTGAGGCCCTAAACAACGTTTTTAGGGCTCACCATAGTCAAATTGTAGATCTAGTTAGATTCTAATGGAAACATGTGTAGATATCAAATAGATCTTTCCAATGGGCTATCGTGCAGCTAAAACGAAGATCGTATGCAAAAGTTATGACCCCGGGAAGTTGATGTACTAGGTTACCCCAACGGGCCCACATGACTTTTGACGCTTCATCTCCTAGGGTTGGGTTTTTGGATGTCTAGGGTTTTGTAATTCCTATTTATTGTAAAAAGGATTGGAGAGCCTCATTATAACCATCTTCTTGCAAATGAACGCAACTGTCACATCTCTTCTCAGAGATAAGCCACCACCATTCTAGCAAGCTTGTTTTCCGCTGCATTTTATAGTTTGAACACATTTTCTTATTGAATAGAAACCAATTTTACTGTATCTCTATTATTCTTATGTATCTATATTAAGAATAATAATAATCTATATTCATTTTCATTCTGGTCATAAAATTCGGATCACCGACATAGAGCAGTAGTCGAAAAAGGGGAGCATCGGTCACAGAGAGCAATGGCACCACCAAAAGTTGTGGCACCACCTACCGTAGCACGCAAGCCACCACAAACGAGAACACTGGTCACACCAAAGTTAGAGGAAACACCTGGAGCTTCAAATTCACAACTGACTTTTCCTAGGGATTACTTACTTCCGAGAAAGGACACCACACTACAGGTTAGATTGCCCAAGGACGCCAAATACTTGTTGGTTACACCAGGAATACCGCCTGGTGTCATTATTCAAGGGGACTTGATATGAAAGGTTGTTTCTTTGAAGTTTTCAAACCATGACATAACAGATGCACAAAATTTTCCCGAGTTAGCACGGGACAAGTATTTGATTACTAAAATCATACCAAGGACAGATGCAATACTGGTCGAGCCGTAGAGATGGGCGACATGGCTAGAAAAATCAGGGATATTAAACTTGTTATAAATCCTACACTTTGGCAGAAGTCTAGAAATAAACGCCTACGTTAAGTTGTTATTACGCTGCGTCCACAGAGGAAATTTAAGATTCGACCCACCAATATCTATCAATACACAACTGATTGCATGGATAATGATCTTGTCGACAATAAGGGTGGACCCAACAACAATATTTGCAAATAAGGCTATTGAGAAAGCATTATCGGAAAGTATGAAAGAGAATTTCAACACCGTTAAAGGTAAGTAGGGGTTGGACGTTTCCATCATAAGTGGCGATGTAGTAATATTTGCGACACATGTATTGGCTTGAAAATTACTAAGGAAATTCTAGAAGGATGAGGTGTTGACCACAGTGATAGCAACTACAAAGAAGTGCGTAGAAGGGGTCCAGATGAATTGGGCCACATTTTTGGTCAATAAGTTTCTGATAGATTGCACTGAAGTTGAGGAGAAAGGCACAAAGTTTCACTATGCCCGACTTATCATATTTATAACCTTGGTAGCATGGAGGGAGCCTCACGAGTGCCAATTTTTGAAAACAACACAATGACATCACACAACAATGCGTTATGTTAACTTATGGCATACTACGCACAACGGGAGACAAAAATACAACAATGTCACCTTCTATGTATACCTTATCATGATTAGGAACATCATAGAGCACACACCGCACATCACTGCCTAGACTAAGGAGAACTATCAGGATATTGCGTGCTTCAAAGCAAGGATGCACTAAATTTATATCCAAGCTAAAAGAGACCGGATGTGATAGTGGTTTCCAACAAGCTACAAGTTGATAGAGGAGGAGGTATGCCTTATTTCCAATGACTGGGATGAAGAATGGAAAGTTCCAGCTGAAGAAATAGAGCACCTTGACAAGGAAGAGGAACAAGACAATGAAGAGGAAGAACAAGATGAGGGATAAGGGAGTGAACAAGGAAATGGTGCAAGGGACGCACAACAGACAGTCCCAAAAGCATGGGTCAAGGGGCCAACACCATCTGCGTGCAAGAAGATGAAATATCACAAAGAACCTGCTATCTACACCTTAACATAGGATGATATCGATCGAATCGACTATCAATTAAGGGACACCATAGAGGAGGAATTTCAACAAGTGTCACAACTACAGGAAGGTGCAAGAGCAGTTGAATACCTTGAAATAGTGGTTGGAGGTAGTGAGCATAGCACCAGAGAGTAGATATGATGATGACCAACTAGTAAGCGTGACGAACAAAGCAAGGGAAACCACTTTGTTCCTATAAGATATTGCAGCAGAGCACTGAGTTATGAAGATTTTGCCAGACGCAATCGAGTTCCCCACACCAGCGATGAAGGAGTAGGAACGAGCACTAAGTCACCTGGACTTAGTCATTTTACACATGCCCATAGGAGTACTACAAGGTATGTAGGTAGGTATTACGCAAGAAATATAGTTCTGTGCAGATTCAACATCAAGTGAGTTGACTAAGGTAACGACCAAGAAGTCATAATTGCAGAAATATTACAGGATTGTTTTGTATAAGAAATGCAACCCGGAGAAAAAGGCTAAGAAGATAGTAAGGGAGAAGGAAGAGGCTGAAAAAAAAGTAGAGAGGATACTAAGGACCATCCAAAAAATCTATAAGGAGATTTCATAGGTACGAATGGTGGTAGAAGCCACACTAGACGACCATGTCTCAAAAATCAGTGAAGTCATTAAAGGATTCCGCACCTGAATCAGAGAGTTGGAAGTGCTCACCACACCAGGTACACCACCTGCGGGGCATGAACACAGAGTCAGAACAACCATAACCCCAGTAGAAAACGTAAAGAGTCTAGATGAGGAGTGCACGAGGCCATGTGAAGAAAGTGCGTAGATTTCAGCATAACTGACGATGAATCTAGAGCTGAAGGAAATTGAGGAAAGATTAAGAAGTGCATAGAAGAAGGAAAAAAAATCTAATGAGAGCATAAACACTCTGCCACCAGTTGAACACATGAAAACCATCCTTGTGAACAAACAACTATATAGTGACATAGAGAATATGAGGGTAGAGAAGAAGACTATCGCACAATGATTGAAACCCATCTAGGATGAAGCACTGAAGATGATAGGGGGATTGGCAGTGATGCAGAGCATGGTGAAGAAAATAGAGCAAGACAATGAGGAGAAGCTTGTGATGCTAACAACACATTCCATAGAGGAAACTTTGGAGAAGGAGGCTGAGGCAAATAAAGAAGTCCCTATAGCCAGAGGGAANATAGATCATATGAGGGTAGAGAAGAAGACTATCGCACAATGATTGGAACCCATCCAGGATGAAGCACTGAAGATGATAGGGGGATTGGCAGTGATGCAGAGCATGGTGAAGAAAATAGAGCAAGACAATGAGGAGAAGCTTGTGATGCTAACAACACATTCCATAGAGGAAACTTTGGAGAAGGAGGCTGAGGCAAATAAAGAAGTCCCTATAGCCAGAGGGAAATTGAAAAAAATTCTGGAGTCATGGAAGGGAGCGATGCAACAGTCCTAAGTGGCTTTAGACGAGCCATGATGAGTTTTGGGGGCCTGCTGGACATGCATTTTTGGATGTAATTTTGAGAAATATCATAAGTGTTGAGGATATGTGCAATAACAGAGGAAATAAGAGAAGGCAGGATCGTGCTGCACAATAAATTCGCATTCAGGATCAAATTGCACAATAAAGGCACATTCAAGATTGGGGGATGCAGTAAAAGTGCATTTGGTGGTGATTAAAGAAATAGAGTAGGAAATAAAGCAAGGAAATAAAGCAGGCGAAAAACAAGGAAAATTAGCATGCATGCACAAAGGAAAGAAACACACACACATACAATGAGTTGTAATGAGTCATAATGGGTTGTCATAGGGTTTTGAGCCCTAAATTCTATGTATAAATATGTAATGGGTTGGGAAGAATAGACTGTTGAATAATAGGCTAGAGGCTGATGATAAGCTGCTGAGAGAATATATTGAGAATGAGAGAGAGTCTATGTATGGAGGTTTATGAGAGATTTTATAGAGAGAGGCTTGCACTGGAGAGAGACTAGGTAGGATGGGGAATGATATTATCATATTGTATCTATTGTAGTGTAGTGCTGATCCAAAATGGATCCAAGAACCAAAATGGGTCCAGGAAGGCCCAAAAATCAAAGTTCTTAGAATCGCTTCAAAACAGATGTGTGAATAGACCTCATAGTTACGAACCTAACACAACTTGAACGGGCTCAAATGGACGTTGTATGATCAAGATACCACGTTCTGTTCATTTTTCCAAACAAGTAAAATTTTGCTCACTGTACAGTCCATACAGTACGGACGTGGCACATGACCATACAGTCCGTATGACCGTACAATGGAGTGGCATATGCGTTGGATGTTGAATGGGTAGGTGTGGTAGACGTGGTCAAATCATCATTTGACACATATCATTTCTTGGTGGGAAAATATTATGGTGCCATGTGTCCCAGTCATGGGTTGCCACGTGGCACCCTCCAAGTGATTGGCAGTTGGAAAAAGTTTGTGACTCCATGGGAGTTGAACCCGCGACCTTCGGGCAGGGGGGGAGCGCTTTGGCAGGGTTAGGTTACCAGCCTGCCCATGTTGTTACTTGTTAAATATAGTCCAAATGTAATATTTGAATGTGAATGGCGTTTTATTTGGCGAAGTAAAGGGCTGGGGCCTAACCCCAACCCCCGATGCATCACCATATAAACTTACTACCAAACCACACCTTTTTAACACTTGGAGACCATTGCAAAAGAATTATCCTTGGTTGGTGGGGCCCAGCCCCGTTTGACCAGGGGCCAGAGCTAGCTACATGCATGTGGAGACTAAGGTGGTGACCATATGGCCAACCCACATGACCAGGGCTCGAGATCAGGGGTTAAAGAACCAACGCCAGCCAAACTAGGGCCACATGGAGGGCACATATATGACCAGGAGCCCGAGAATTCAGGGGATGTGCCCAATTTTAGCCGAAAAGTGGGTTTTTAAACTGAATGTTATATTTTTTAGTGATTTTCAACCATTTTTGGGAGATTTTGGCCATTATTGGAGGATCTAGATTTCATTTTGAGGCCATATATTGGGGGGAATATGGGAGATTGTTGCCAAATTCAAGCCTATATAAACCAGAGGTTCTTGTTATCCCAGGAGAGGTTCAGAACAAGAGAAATGCTGAGGAATTTGACAATCAAAGCCATTTTTATGCAAGGAAGCCATTGAAGAGAGAAACTTTGCGGGCCATTTCTGGGAGCTTCATTCATCCGTTTTCAACACCGTCACTTGTGTTGGGTTATTGAGATCTAGAAGAACATATCCATATCAGTTTTTAATCCATTTGAAATATTTCTGATGTACTTTTGAAGCTTTGAAGAGAAATAATAAATCCCCACCCACTGAGACAAAGGCTCGAAGATGTAGGTGATATTGCCGAACTCCATTAACAACTTTTGTTGTTATGGTTTGCTGATTCTTGTGATTATTTCCAGATCTATATATTTTATTATGGCTTCCATGTTACATCATTAATTATTCCTCTTTCATCAATTTACTAAATGGTTAATGAACTCATGTTTTAAAACTCAACCATAGTCTTTAAAAGATATTTTCGGATCAAGTGGTATCAGAGCAGGTTGACGATTGGTTTTTGAGTTTGCATGATTATCAGGGAAAAGATGAATCATGGTAAAGGAGATATTGTTGAAGAGAATCCTGAGATTGGATTGAGAAAGAGAACTTCTCAAAGTGATAAGATGGCATCAGAAGAGGGACTTTCTCATGATGAGGTAGAGTTTTGAAAGACCTTCTTCGCCATGTTGGAGATGATGAAGGTTTTATATGATGATTACTTGGAGTAGAAGAGACCGATTCTAGGTGAATATTCAAAGGCAAAAAGTGAAGAAGGAGAGGATCCTCCTAAACCTCCTCCTTCACCTCCTTCTTCTCCATCAACTTCTTCTTCTTCAAGTACAAGTTCCAAATCCACCACAAGAAAACATGTCCACAAACATAAATAGGATATGCCTTTACTTAAACTTGATGAAAAGTTTGAATTACCCATGTATGATGGTGAAGTCAATGCAGAGAAGCTTGATAACTGGGGAAGATAGATCAAATCAAATTGGCATCACTTCGACTTGCAGGCACAACACTCATTTGGTGGCAAAGCAAGTTGCAAAATGGCACGCAACAAGTGGGTAATGTATTTCCATCATGGCAAGGTTTTGTTTCTACACTTAGAAAACAATTTTATCCTTTGGGTTATAAAGAAAAGGATTTAATTCAATGGAAAGGTCTTAAACTAAGAAAGGGACAAACAGTGCAAGAATACACAGATGAATTTCGTAAGATGGCATTAATGTTAGACATTCCATTACATACCCAAGAAACTCTTATGAAGTATATAAGAGGTTTACCTACACACATTCAT
>JASDQU010439112.1:75907-86399 GCA_032191745.1 Picea mariana | reverse complement strand
GAAATCCAATGAAAAGAAAATAAATATGCACAATACAATATTACACTAGCACCAATCCATTGCATGTAATCTTGGGTTTGTTAGGTAATTGAAGCAAGATTAAACTGAGAACAACAATCACACAATTGACAAAGTGATTTATGTGGAACTTTAATAAGGGAAAAAACCATCAGGGAGTGATAATCAGTGTTATTATTATTATTTAAGGGAGAATTACAATAGTTGAATCAGAGACATAAAACCATCCTCTCCTCTCATACACACAATCACCTTAGTATTGCCTCTTCTTCTCACACACTCACTACACATTATACTTTCACTTCTATGAGTATGCTGATATATATAACATCTATCACAAAATTACACAAACTGATCATAAATAGATCACATAGATACACAACTTGTTCACAAAAAATTACATCCATACACAATCTAAATATAATTGGCTAAATCTAAATGTCTACACTTATGATCCATTTTATTCATCCGATTGAATCAGAAATTTAGCATACGATCAGTTTAGCACACGATCGTAGNTTCTAGTAAGTTGTAAAATAGTTAATTATATTATTTATTTTATTAAAGCTAAATAATTAACTTTTAATTATTAAATTTATTAATTTTTTATATATAAAAATAATTCATATTTTTTTATTCTAAATTAAATTGTTTTTAAATTAAAATTAAAATCAAATATAATATTTTATTTTATTTTTAAATTACATATAACATTCTCATATATGAGAAAGATCAATATAATAATCTTTTTCATATATGATGATGTCCAAGTAACCTCAATCCATTCTATTATCACCACTCATTAAGGCTATTAAACTTAAAGTTGTATTTAGGTTATATTTTTCTAATTTTGTCCAAACTTTGGTTAGGAAGTGTTGGAAACCTCAATTCATAATATGATTATCACAACTTGTTAAGGTTATCAAATTTAAAGTTGTGTTTTGGTTATATTTTTTTTAATTTTGGTTAAGAATTGTTGGAATTGTAGATTTTAATTATTAAATTTATAAAATTACAATGTTCCAAAAAAAATTCAAGGTGCTTGATCTATTTATCCATTCAAAAATACAATTTAAGAAAAGAAAATTTGTGATTTCACCAACAATTATATCATTCCATGATATTACCAAAAATAATAAAAAACCTAGAAAGTTTAAATACACCTATATAAAAACATGGATAAATTATAGGTTTTGGCTAAATAATTCTACTTTTTAGGTTTCTAGCAAAATCAAAAGGAAAAAATCTAAAAAAAAATAAAAGATAAAACCTTAAATTATATATATGGAAATCCAATGAAAATAAAATAAATATGCACAATACAATATTACACTAGCACCAATCCATTGCATGTAATCTTGGGTTTGTTAGGCAACTAAAGCAAGATTAAATAGAGAACAACAATCACACAATTGACAAAGTGATTTATGTGGAACCCCAATAAGGGAAAAAACATCTAGTGATAATCAGTTTTATTATTATTATTAAAGGAAAAATTACAATAGTTGAATCAAAGGCATAAAACCATCCTCTCCTCTCATACACACAATCACCTTTGTATTGCCTCTTCTTCTCACACACTCACTACACATTGTACTTTCACTTTTATGAATATACTAATATATATAACATCTATCACAAAATTACAAGAACCGATCATAAATAAATCACATAAATACACAACCTATTCACAGAAAATTACATACATACACAATATATATATATAGTTGGCTAAATCTAAATGTCTACACTTATGATCAATTTGATTCATCCGATTGAATCAGAAATTTAGCATACGATCAGTTTAGCACACGATCGTAGGCTTAAATGCCAGCCGAGAATAGCATGCTTAAAAAGACTTTGTTGTCTCATGCATTAGTGGATCAATCTACTGTGTTTTCAATGTAGTTAGTGGATCTCTATTGATGTTTTGGTTATCAATTATACTATGATTACTATATATATATTAATGATAATTTATCAACCTCAAAATATCTAGAGAGAGCAATCTCTTGTCTATGTCAATTGATACTGTGATTTCTCTTCTCTTATATCTCTTTTAATGATAATTTATCAACCTCAAGGAGACTGCACTCTGTTGTCTGTGTTTCCGAAAGCTCCCAGGAAAATATACAAGACAGCAAATCATGCAAAGTAATGTCTCAAAAGATCCAAGGAAAATATACAAACAGCAGATCATGGAAATTATATTTTATGAACATCGGGATACATTCTAGAGCAAACGGTGCAGAAAAAAACTTAATAATTTACATGGTTTTAAAACCCTACCCTGCAAACATTGTTTGATCACAACATCACATCTGGTCATGTACACACAGGATTTTATTATAGCACGCATAGGTATTAGAAGGTTACGAAAAGGTTTTTAGGTAATAGGTCATGTATGACGAGCGGGAGATGAACGTGGGCACTCGGGCAAACCCTTGGGATATCGAGAGACATCCTGACAATAGTCGTAAGTCATGTAGTTTTTCCGGACAAAGTCAAGGGTTTTTTGCTGATCGGTGGAGAGTGTAGGAGGGATTAGCTGATCCAAATATTCGGGCTTGCAATCGCGCTGATCAGGCGTGCAACCGCCGACTATTAAATTGCTGTAAGTTGAGAGAAAGGGTTCGTAAGTGTAGTTTGCCTTGTATTTTCCTCCGTCCGTTGCCCAGTCGGATGCGTCCCACAGGGTTGCATAGATGGACATTGGCTTCGACGGGTACTGCGATTCCACACTCTTCAGTTTCGGGAACTGTCGGATGGGAATGTTGTCCACCAGAAACCTGCACCCAAGCCAAGCATACAGAGAGCTAGTGAGTCTTTACCCTAATTATACTAAACACTAATCAGTTAATGGATATTGATTGACAATAATGTGAAGCGTAGTAACGTACATGATGTGTTGTGGAGTCCAGAGGATGCTGTAATTGTGAAAGTCTTGGGTGGGATCGAACCAAAGATGGAACTGTTGTTCTCTTCCCACACGGCTGGGAATATTACCGTCACCCGTGCCGTTTCCATATATGTTTGTATGGAGTTTGTAAGGCTCCCCTGGAATCGTCCCCAGAAACTCGAAATCTAACTCATCGTGTCGATCAGGATAGACCTGACTATTAGACAACTGCACACCAATCAAGCAAAAGGAATCCATGCAGATGTATGAGGCTCGAGCTTATAAAGAAACCATCAAAATACAGTGAGAAAAAAATATTACATAGAACGTCGTCACAATCCCCGCCGTGTAACCAGCTTGCAGCTTTAGTGCCACGTTGAACAAGCCATATATGTAAGGCTGATTCGATTTAAATCCACCACCTGCAACAGAAAACAAAAAGAGTTTTTCTATTAGAAAGAAAAAGCAAATGAAATGGCATTCATTAGCATTAAGTGAGAATATTGGAGTGCATGGACTAGCAGCACAGCAGATCACCAGAATATCTGTCAATCTTGAGCGTCACGGCTTTTCGATCTTGCGAGACGTTCTGATGCCCTGCGCCCCACAAATTTGAAAATTTTTCATCAAACGTCGTGGTTTTGAAATAGCTGGTCACTGAGATAGAAGGCAACGGAGGTTGCAGACTTTGATCAGCTGTGACTCGCATTACAAGAACAGAAGCTTCATTTGTGAGGGACAGAGCCACAAGTAGCGCTAATTTACGGAAACTAGAAAAAGCTGCCATCGAGCTACAATGGCCCGCAACTCCTTTAACTGATCCCATTATAGGATTTAGGTAAGGGAGGACAGATGCACTGAGACTGTGGTGCTCATCGTAACCTACTTCTGATTCCAGTTTCTTTGCAACCCTCTATTTATAGATGGCATCAGCTCTGAGCCGGTCCCGCGAGCACTATCGCCTGGAATTCTTTATAAAATTTAAATGTGTTGATCCCCGATTAAAGTATAAAAAGAAACAATTGCATAAAGCTGAATTCGACTGTCAAGTGGGTTTGTAAAGATTTAAAATCTCTGTATCTCTTATCCATCACAGTCGCAGAGATTTAAAATCTATGTATCTCTTATCCATCCCAGTTAGTCGCAAATAAGAGTGGAGGGAATCAGTGATGCACATTGGAGGCACTAAAATTTGTGGAGTTAAATAAGAAAAAGCAAGTGCGCACTCTTTTGCTTGCATCTCACTTCACAATAATACCTGCAGCACTTATCGATTATCTTAACGAACTCATATACTCACGAAGCAACAACACCAATAATAAAGTGACAATTCAATTTCCGTATCCATTACTTTTAATTGGCCATCGCACAAAAGAATGTGCTGTTCAAATCCGGACATTGGCCATATTTTTCAAGAAATACCAGAAAATTGCCAACCTAATCAGTGACGCATTTTCAGTAGGTTAGGTTGCCAACTTTTTAAGAAGAATACCATACTATCAAAGAAAATATAACTCACATAACAATATAACTCACATAACCAGACCAGAAAATATAACTCACATAACAAACAGAGTAGAGTAGCTAGTAAAATATAACTCACATAACAAACAAAATATAACTCACATAACAAACAGAGTAGAGTAGCTAGTAAAATATAACTCACATAACAAACAGAGTAGAGTAGCTAGTAGTAATTTATCTAATTCGACCAGAAAATATAACTCACATAGCAAACAGAGTAGAGTAGCTAGTAGTAATTTATCTAATTCAACCAGAAAATATAACTCACATAAGAGACATAGTAGAGTAGCTAGTAGTAATTTATCTAAATAGTGGTTAGAAAATATAAAAATATAACTCACATAACCAGAGCATAAAATATAACTCACATAACATAGTAGCAACCAGAGCAGAAAATATAACTCACATAACATAGTAGCAACCAGAGTAGAAAATATAACTTACATAGTAGCTAGTAGTAATATAGCTAACTTATCTAGTGGTTAGCTAAGTTATGCACGGTTAGCTAAGCTATGCACAAAAAAACTAAAGTTTACTATAAAAATTTAGAAAAGGCTAAATAGTTAGTCAAATATAAGAAGAATACCATATAAAAAATAACCCACATAACAAGAGAAAAAAATATAACTCAAATAACAGAGCAGCTAATAGTAATTTAACTAACTCAACTAGTGGTTAGCTAAACTATGCACAAAAGAACTTAACATTATAGAAAAAGCTAAATAGTTGGCCAACTAAACAATCTAGAAAAAGTTAAATGGTTAGCCAAATATAAGAAGAATACCATACTATTAAAAATATATATATAACTCACAAAACCAGAGCAGAAAATATAACTCACATAACAAAGCAGCTAGTAGTTTAGTTTTTTTTTATTAATTTTGTTGTTTAAATAATTTAGAAAATGAATAAGTATATTTTGTTATTCTATAATTTAATAAATTTCTATTTATATTTATTTATTTAGATTTTTATGAATTTCTAATTTTATTGATAACTTTTTATTACATTTTTAGAAAAGGTTAAATGATTTTCTAAATATAAGAGGAATATCATATTATTAAAAAATATATAACTTACATATTCAAATTTTTTTTTAGTAATTTGGTTTTATTTTTAAGATAATTAAAAAATAAAAAGTTATATTTTGTTATTTGAAAATTTGTATTTATATATCTAGTTATTTAGATTTTTATGTGTTTCTTATTTTATGAAGTTTAATTAATAAAGTTTAAGTTTTAGATATTTTTATAATTTAGTGGCTTAGCCCAATAATAAGAAAAAACAATAAAAAATGTTCATATATGTTTTGGAGCACTTAGATGTAATTGTAATTATTTTAAATAATGTGGACCAAATGACTCTAACACATGTTAGAGAGTGAAAATTTTAATGGACTCTTTTGTCATATAAAAATAATAGACAATAAAAATGGCCCATAACATGAACACAATTTTTAAAATCATATGAATTAGACAAAAGTTTAGTTAGAGAGTATAGTAGAGTGTTTCATATTGCAATTAAAGTTAACAGTGTTTTGGAGCACTGAGATGTAATTGTAATTGTTTTAAATAATGTGGACCAAATGATTTAACACATGTTAGAAAGTGAAAATTTTAATGGACTCTTTGTCATATTAAAATAATAGACAATAAAAATGACTCATAACATGAATACAAGTTTTAAAATCATATGAATTAGACAAGACTTTGATTAGAGAGTAAAGTAGAGTGTTTCATATCTTTATTAAAGTTAAATTTCTAGAAATATATGTTTTTTATACAAGCAAGTCTCTTCAACAAATTAAAATTGTGTACTTATATTAAGTAATCATTTTTTTTCTTTAAGTAAATATTATAACTAACAACTACTTGTGACATTTTATATAAATTATCTTAAATCCATATTATTTATTTAGCACTTAGATAGATCATATCTTTCAAGATATAAATTATTTTAAAGGTGCAAAAATGGAATTTTATGTCTCTAATCTCTCTCATATTTAAGTGTAAAATGGACATCTTAACTTAATGATTAGAAAAACAAAGTTATTAATTAAATTTAAAAGATCCATAATTAAAAAAAAATAAACACATGAAAATATATTAAAAAAAACATGTACAATGTACATGTTGTCACATATTACATACATACTTAGGAGAAAATTTCTTCAATTATGTAATTGAAAAGAAAACATGTGGCCTATTTCTTCCACATTATCATTGGAAGCATTTGAACATCAAATGCAATTTGGTTGATATGGAGATTGTTGAAAATATTAATCCTTATAAATATGAAAATTTTATTTCTTTATAGGCAAAAGCAATTACTTAATTTTTACTAACAAAAAATAATAATATATATAGATTAGCATACCACATTAAAAAAATGCAACAAGTTAATTTAATAAAAGGCTTTAGTGTACACATATTTTCTATTATTACAATATTTATATTATATTTTGACATAATAAGAAATTTTATTTTTATTGAAAATGTTTTAGATAGACTAATACAATTCATGCATAATTATTAATTTATATCTATAATAATTAGTTTCATAAATTATAATTTATTACGTTGATAGGCATCCCCCCTATTGGAATCGATGGTTTAATGAGTCTTTTAATCACAAATTCCAATCTTATGGTCTACAATGAAAGATGTTGGCATATTCTTCATCGTTCACTCAAATAAATGAATAGGATTTAATGTTCTTAACTTCCTTGCATTTATGAATGTGTCTGTTTCCTTGTTTACTTTTTCACATTTACTTTATCTGATTAAAAAATTACTGCCCTACCCATTGATTGCCACGTTTAATAATTAATTTGTATAATCAACCTCATTGCCACGTTCCAGTAATTAGCAGGGACCAAACGCTTATGGATGTGAAGGGTTTCAATGTTTGGCATTACTCTGGTGCTCTGTCATTCCAATTCTGTAACTCTAGTGCTTTGTCGTTCCAATTCTCCTCCTGCACGTTAGTTAAAGCGGGCAAAAAATCAAAGTAGTGTTATTAATAGGAATAGAAAAGAGGTCGACGGGAGGGTTATGAGCAAGCAAAATGAAGAAGTCGTTGCAGATCCGAGGGACAATGCATATGGAAATTGCAATATAGTATTTACAGTTGCGCCCTGTGCTTTTGATGTTTTTCATATATTTCTCTAAGCCCTTCGCTTTTGATGTTTTTCATGAAAGAATTGGAAGAATTAAGCTCACAAATCACACACACTTTATTGATAAAAAACGAGATACATTTATAGGTAAGCATCACCGCTTCACCTAGGCTAGATCCATAGAAAGTGTAACCGATTCTTGCAATAAGCGGATCTGAACAGACTGAACCCCCCAAATAAGCATTATTTCTAACTCCCCCCTTTAATGCTTACTTTGCCAATTACAATATTTAATCACAATTAAAAAAAWTACAACACTTGAACTTTCATCTGTCTGTCTGGTCTTCATCAGCTCCTACACCCACTCTGATGCCTCTGGACTGCGCTCTTTCTCTTTCTCTTCTTCGAGCTTACCATTCAAATCATTTAAAGCATAAATGCTTCAAACCATCATTCATGAACTTGTACAATGGACAATTTGACAACTCGTCTCATCAGGGCTTCCGTGATAAAAGATGTCAATTATTGATGCATTCTATGAACATGTCTCCATCTGTCGGATTTTTGCTTTCGTCTATCCTTCAGTGTCTAGAAGATCATTTTGGATACAGAATGTCCTCAACATTCAATTATACAAGGTGACTTCCAATAAGAACATTTGTTCTTGAAACCGGGGCTGCCAGCTTATATCAAGATACAAGAGTTCCTACTTTCTTTTACATAAACACGTAAATATATAAAAACTTTTAAGCACACCACACATAACTAAATATATAAATATTACTTCTTATTTTAGAACAATCTGAGAGATGGCTCTCGTGGTTCTTCATCACTTTCTGATAATTCATCCAGGTCAGCAATGTATGCAGATACATTGTCATTAAGGAGATCTCTAGCACGGGCTTTACAGTTCCAAGATATATGTCCATTTTTGTGACAATAGAAGCATTCTGTTGAACCCTTGGTTTTTCTCATCTTACCTTTTGAGTACAATGCAATTTCATGCTGACCACCTGCATCCAAGTTTTCAAAATATGTCCTTTTTTCTTCAGCTAACAATGATGTTACCATTCCTTCCAATGTTTGTGAGGGTAACTGAGTTAATGTAAATACAACATTGTTATACTTAGAAGATAGACTATTCAATAGAATTGCTTTAGCATCATCTGGATCTACCTTGGCACCTATTTCAGCTAATTGTCTGAATAGAGACATTAACTCATTTATATGAGTAGAAAGACGGGTCTCTTCTTGCATTTTGAGACTAAAGAGTTGCAGTTTTAAAGAGAACTTTTCATTCGTAGCTTTTGCCCCAAATAATTTACTTAATTCCTCCCAAATTTCGTTAGATGATTTTGCTAAATCAATCAAATGTAATTGCATATCTGAAAGAGCCAAACCAATAATAGCTTTAGCCTTTTCTTCCCTCTTTTGCCATTCAACAAGGACTCTCGCATCATTAGGTGCTTGTTCTGTGCCTTTTACTATGCTCCACAAACCTCTATTCATCAAATGCATTTGAATTTTAACTTTCCATGTATGGAAATTATTACCATCAAATTTGTCCATAGGTAAAGAATCCATATTACCTCTTAGAGACAGAAATTTCTGTGTAGAAACAACTGGTGCCTTCCACGAACTTCTTCTTTTCAGATGTTGATGCACAGGTCAACTGATCGATGGCTTAATACAAGGCTGTGTTGGACGATTCACAGATGTTGTTTATATCAGACAGCAGGCAGGAAACCAGGATCGGGGCGCGCTTTCTCTTCTGCGGATAGATTCAACGATGGCAGCAATAAAGCTTCAATCGATGGCTCTATCAGTTATAGCAATCACAACTTATCAATAAATGTGACCTCCTCCACGCACAGCGAATCAGAGTCTGACTGATGGCTCCTCCACGCAGCAGATTGATGGATGGCTTCTCAATGCAGCAATCGCTAACCCGCTCTGATACCATGAAAGAATTGGAAGAATTAAGCTCACAAATCACACACACTTTATTGATAAAAAACGAGATACATTTATAGGTAAGCATCACCGCTTCACCTAGGCTATATCCGTAGAAAGTGTAACTGATTCTCGCAATAAGCAGATCTGAACAGACTGAACCCCCCAAATAAGCATTATTTCTAACTTTTCATGGACACAGTGATGAATCAATGGCTATGTTTTAGTGTTTCTATCAACGAGTATTTCCTTTGCATATTTCAGGACTAACTTCAGATACATTTCTCTTAGCACTGCATTTTTGATGTTTTTCATGGACACGACGATGAATCAATGGTCGTGTTTTAGTGTTTCTAGCAATGACAATTTCCTTTGCATATTTCAGGCCTGTTAATGTTTTTTTTTCTTCCTCATAAGCTTATTCACATATATATTTTTATGGATGTCGAGAGTAATGTTAAATTTTACTGTTATTAAAGCACTCATAAGATTTTATAAATCTCGATCATTTCAACTTCGAAGCCGAGAAGGGAGTCTGATCCATTCCTTTAAATTATCTTAGCAATAAGAGTAGATTGGCTTCATGCAAACGTTGAATGTTGTTGCAACTGTAATACATAAACAAATACACTATTGAGATGACTTTATTTTCTTGGAATTGAAATATTTAAGTACACATTAAGTTATAGTTACGCCAGTCGATTCGAGTTTACTTTTGACACCATTCTTTATTAAAAATTAGGTTTCCAAAAAATGGTAATGATGGCGAACTGTACTGTGCTTGTCGTTATTAATTCCAAGACACCTCTTATGTCGTATTTTTCTTAGAGTACCAAGCATCAATTTGGGTCCAATAACAATTTTCAATGGTCACTAACTTTTCTTTCAGTTCCTATATATTACCTTACTTAGACTTCGATTTATAAGCTACATTATAAATCCTTTTCAAACTTATTTTCCACTATTTTTTTTTGCGTTCA
>JASDQU010439111.1:106436-116474 GCA_032191745.1 Picea mariana | reverse complement strand
ATTCTCACAATATGTCGCATCATATACATCATCATCAATAACATTTAAACGTTCGTAAAATTTCCATTCACATAATAGATCGCGTTACATGCATCATCATTGATAATAATTTAAACATTTCATATAATTCACATTCATATAATAGATCGCATTACATGCATCATGTGATACAAATATCCATCTAAAAATCGTGTCTTGATGTGCCCATATTTACCATCGCATAGAACACAGGTTCAAATCGGATTTTATTTGATAATCAACACAAAAATTACCAATATTTGATGTAGTCAATGTATAAGAGATATTTGTTATTGTAAGTTTCCCAGCTAATACTTTACAACTCACAAGCCCCTCTCAAATTCATTATGTAATGCCCTTATAAGTATAAACATCATTCAATTTCATAAACATTTATTAAGTAAACTGAAAGAACAACTTCCTAGCATAATATTGACTTTCATGACAACAACTACAGCAACTTAGAATTCTCCATAAATACTGAAATCATGAAAGAAAGAAATAAATACAAAACTTAACCAAGTACCTGGTTCTGATGCTAATTCCTGTTGCCCTTCCTGCCTTGTTGCCTTGCTATACAGTCCAGTCCTGCCACAGACACAGAAAATAACCGCCCAAAACTAATGTCCACCCTGCCAACTAGGAAAACGACCTAGCTCCAGGATATCTACGGATATCCTGGCCCCCGTGCCCAAAACCTCCAGCAACTCGGTGCGTCCCTGATCAATATGTCACAACCAGTAAATCTCGTGCCTCAATTTGAGGACACAGGTCATAGCCAATACCACAGTACACAGAAACTCGCTGCTCAAAGCAAAACACAACCGTCCAGAGGCTCTCTGCTCATGGCAAAACACAACCGTCCAGAGGCTCTCTGCTCATGGCAAAAACAGTCCACAGCATCCATTCCCCCCTGTCGAATGGTGCACACATCCCCCTCTTTCCTTCCTTATTCCTCCCGACCGACTCACCCTTTTATTCACAACCACCCTCGTCCCCCTCCATACTCCTTTCATTAATAATTTGTCTTCTCGGGACTATCTGCTCCCTCTCTGCATACGCCACCATTTTACATCATTTTCATTGATCTTTTTAAACTATATTTCTCAGGTCATTAAATGTGTTCTGTAGTTAGAGTATTACTTAGTTAATCACAATCATTTTCTTTTAATTAATTTTTCTTTATAATCTTTAAGCATGTATCCAATTTGGGTCGTTACAGTATTTGCAAAAGAGGCAAGGATCGCGGATGCAGTACACATTGTTGAGCTGGAGTATGACTAGTTGAGAGTCGAGAAAGACGCTAAGGTGATGAATACGATGATGCTGGGCATTGGCCAGGAGGCCGATGACGACAGTGTATTTGGCTTGGTTGTTGGTCGCTGAACCCAAACATATGCTACTCGAATGGAGCATTTCATGTGAGGGGGTGTAGAGAGCCTAAGCGGTCGAAGCGAGATTTTGTGTCCAATGACTGGCACCGTCGGCATAACCAATGTGGTAGGCTGGTGGAGGAAGCATCTGTCAATAGCACAAAGGATATTTTAGACATGAGGGATGGAAAAAATATTAAAAACGCTATAAAAGAAATAACCTAAAATAGACTGACTACATTTAAGCGTAAAATTTCTTTAGATACAACCCGTTGACAGGTTCTTTGAGAGAGAGGCCTTCAGGGGAGGCCAGGATGTATGCACCTTTGGTGAGGCAATGTTGGATAATGTATGGGCCATGCCAGAGTGACTCAATTTTTCCATGGCCAAAGGTATCATGAGCGATATCGTAATCCAGGACGAGGTCGCCTTCGCGAAATGAGCGAAGGTTGACATGTCGATCAAAGGTAGCCTTGGATCATTTTGTAGCTGCCTCGTTGTTCTGTAATGAAGATCGACGATCTTCATCCATAGACTCTAAGTTCAGCAAGCGCTGATCCATTGGAGCAAGTGTCGGGTAATAGCTCAATTGCGGTGCGTAAGGTGGGAATTTCACACTCAATGGGAAGAGTGGCCTCAACCCCATGGACTAGATGAAATGGTGTGAAACCAATAGCTGTTTTCATAGTCATACGGTAAGCCCATAGCGCAGAAAATAACATATAATGCCAATTGGTTTTATTTTTATTAACCGTGTGCTGTAACATGGTCTTGAGGACCTTATTAACTACTTCGACCTATCTGTTAGACTGAGCGTAATATGGTGAGGAAAACTCGTGAGAGAATCCTAACCGAGATGAGAGTTTGACGAAGATCTCATTCTTGAAGTGTTTCCCGTGATCGGAAATGAGTTGGAGTGGTACTCCAAAGCGGGATATGACGTGGTTAAAGAAAAAACGTGCTGCAGTGTCAGTGATGTTGTTGAAGATGGGCATAACTTCTGCCCATTTGGTGAAGTAATCGATGTCGACAACAATGTATTTGTGACCATTGCTAGAGGGGGGATTAAAAGTCACGAAGTCGATGCCCCATTTACAAAAAGGGTTGGTAGTGATGACGGGATGAAGAAGAGCGGGGGGAGCTCGGGCTTTATTGGCGTAGAGCTGACATTGCTCACATCGTTTCACGGCGTCAATTCAATCGTGAAACAAGGTAGGCCAAAAGTAACCAGCTTGGATAATCTTCTAAGCAGTGGATATGCCCAAAATATGGCCCCCACATGCGTCGCTTTGGCAGTCATTTAAGACTCTATAGACCTCATCAATAGTCAGGCATCAATGAAGAATGGTGTCGACTCCCCGTCGGTATAGGATGTCTCCGATGAGGAGGTAGCAGGGGGTTTGATGGCGAATATGAAGACGATCATCTTGTGAAAGGTGGTTACCAAAATTTTGAGTTCGGAGGTAGACGAGGAGGTCTCCGTACCAAGGATCATCTGAAGTGATGTAAAAGAGATGTTTATCAGGAAAGTCGGTGTTGAAGGGGGTACTGGTGGTGTCAGAGGGGAGGGACGTGACAAGTTCGGCGAGAACAAGGGCCTTCTTACTCTTAGGTGTTGAGAACTTGAGGTCATACTCCTAAAGGATAACGATCCATTGAGAAAATTTGTCGTTAACTTGTTGACGACTGAGCAAGTACTGCATAGGGTTGGAATCTGCGATGACCTTTGTTGTGCGAAGCAGAATGTAGTGGCGCAGTTTTTGGACTGCGAGGATGACTGCAAGAGCAAGTTTCTCTTTGTGTTTATACTTCAAGGGTGGCCTTGAGAGGTTTTTACTAGCGTAGTAAATGACATGCCCATGATTGTCATCACCTAGCTGGATGAGAACTCCTGCTACTGATACAGCTGATGCTGATACGTAGAGGATATAGTCGCGATTGTAGTCAGGTGCACTAATTAAAGGTGTGTTTGAGAGTGCTGTTTTAATATCGTCAAATGAATGTTGGGCATGGTTGTCCCAGTGAAATGGGATGTCATGATGTAGTAAGAGAAGGAAACGATGTGCGCGTATGGTGTAGTCTGGGACAAATCGTCGTAGAAAGTTAGCTTTTCCTTGTAGGCTCTGAAGTTGACGTAAATTTCGGGAAGGTGGAATTTCGGTGATAGCTTTAACTTTGAGGGAGTCCACGGTAATACCACTTTGGGAAATGATAAAGCCGAGGAGGCACCCTGATGTGACATAGAACACGCACTTGAGAGGATTCAAGCAGATGTTGTACTGACAACACCGTTGAAAGATGATTCGTAAATCATCAAGATGTTGGGTGCATTTCTTGGATCGAGCTGTGAGGTCGTCCAAGTAGGTGAGGATGATATGATCCAGATCGTGAAAGATGTATGTCATAGCTCACTGGAAAGTTGTGCCGACATTATTTAAGCCAAAAGGCATGAAACGATATGCAAAAGTACCCCAAGGGGTAGTGAATGCGGTTTTATACTGATCGACGGGGTGAATTTGAATTTGATTATAACTAGAGAATCCATCCATAAAGGATAGAGCCTCGGGGCCTGCGTAGTCGTCGATAATTTGATCGATGAAAGGCATTGGAAAGTTGTCTTTGGGACACGTGTGATTGAGATCGTGAAAGTCTATGAAAATGTTGATAGTGCCTTGTTTTTTTTTAACGGGTACAGGGTTGGAAACCCATGAGGTATAGGCGATGGGGTAAATGAACCCGACAGCGCATAATTTATCAATTTTGGCTTTGATGGCTGCGGCTTTGGATGGGTGTAGCGGTCGTTGTTTTTGACGAACTGGTGTAATGTCGGGCTAGGTGTCGATGCGATGTTCGACGATAGAGGGATCGAGGCCAGGCATTTTCGTGTATGACCAGGCAAAAATATCCCGATATTCTTGGAAGAGGGATTTATATGTGGTGATTTCCTGAGGAGTGCAAGCAGCTCCAATGGTGATTTCTTCGACGATGCCATTTTTGATGGAAATGTCGATTTTAATGGTTGGGGAAATGTTGGCCATGTTTCCTTCTTCAAAAGCATCAGGGTCAGGAATGGGGTTTTTGAACTAGTCGATAGGCCCTGATGGCATAAAATCCTTGGTTTTGACCGCATAGATGGGGTGTTGGTTAGGAGGCATGGAGGCTTCCTGTGGAAAGAAGAGTGAACGGTGGTGTAGCGCATCCTAGGGGAAGTTTGGGTGGTTTAACTCTTCGAGTATTTCTTCATCGTAGTGGAAGTGATGGGAATACAAGGGGTCATGAGGAGTGATATCGGTGACTATTGTCGTGTGGTTGCCCCCTGGTGAGGAAGAAACAAGGGGAACAATGCTAGGAGATGGTGAGGGTTCACTCGACATAAACCAGATATTGAAGTACTAAGGAGTACCCGTGGTAGTTGGGTGTAAAATGTCCATAGGGGAATGAGCAGGAGAGTTGGGGGGATTGGGGGGTGAATCCTCAGATAAGTCGTCTAAGAACCATGGAGGCGTTGGAATGGCCCCGGGTTCAAGAGAAATGACATGAAGATCCTCTAGTGATGAGGTAATGTCAATTATTGACTTTGCGGGCCGTTGAAGCAGGGTCAATTGACGTTGACTATATTCAAGGATCATAGGACACTGGTGTGTAAAATGATCTAATGAGTCACATAGAGAGAAAGGGCGTCTCATACGTTCATTGACTGAAGTGGTGACATAACAGATGTCAGTGATATGTGTTGAGGAGGACGTAGTAGGACTAGGGTTTCTCTGGAAGCTTTGGCATACTGCGGCTAATGTCTACCGAAAGCATGGTAGGGCTGGGCAATGATCTAATGGCCATATTCTGAACATATAGCACAAGTGAA
Organism: Picea mariana; assembly: GCA_032191745.1. Lineage (NCBI taxonomy): Eukaryota > Viridiplantae > Streptophyta > Pinopsida > Pinales > Pinaceae > Picea > Picea mariana. The sequence continues at coordinate 111,221 of JASDQU010439111.1, read as the reverse complement.
TTTGGTCCGAAACCCTTTACTACTGGAATGGGGGGTGGTAGTGGCAGGATTGGCTATAGTGGCGAGTGTTGGGGGAGTTTGATTGAGTGGAATCAAATTCCATAACTCTGGTAGAGACCGACAATTGTTGGTTTGGTGTCCCTCTTTCTCACATAGTGCGCAAGGAGGTTGGATGTGTGGAGGAAGTGGAGTTGTGGGATCCTTCTTCTTTCTCCTACCCCCAGCTGTGGCAGGTGGGTTAGTGAGTAGGGGTGTAGGGGGAATGGTGGGAGTAAGTATGGGAATCGTCACGGGGATTCCTTCTTTTTGGGGGGGAAGGGACGGTCGAGGGACCATCTCTGGTGGGTGTAAATACCAAACTGGGATTGCTAACACCATATTAGGTAGGGTGAGCGTTGCGGATACCTGGAAAGCTTCAATGCATGGTGGAGGGTAAAAGAAGGGAATTTGGGTGATGGCTTGGGGAACTGTCTCCCAAACTGGGATATGTCCTTGAGGAGAGGTGGAATCGTGGACTGGTGGGGTCAACGAGTGTGCAGGAGGTTCTTGAAGGGGGATTTCTACGATGAGTGGGACGTCAGATATGATAGAAGCCTCAGTAGGAGGAAGGGTATCCTCTGTGTGAGTTTTGTTAGATGATACAATGCATACATGATTAGAACGATGAAGGAGTGGTGGTGCTCCATGGTAAGTTCCTAACAATGATGGATCTTTGAAAATTCCAAGACCCATCTCGATGAGTGGGTATGCATCATGGCTTGTGTGGATGAGAGGAAGAATGTTATCGATGTTGGCAGATGGATTAGGCTCATAATGTGAGACTTGGTCAATAGTAATGATCTTCCCATTGTGAGGGAACATCATTGTCTGAAAGACAGAAGATGCCACTACCTTCATAGCATACATGTAGCTACGACCGAACAAGATATTATAATCAAGTGGGGCATCGATAACTTCGATGTCGATGAGAATAGTCTTTCCCCCGAGTTCGACGGGGAAATTTGGGAAGAGCTCTTCAAAAGACGATGGTCATCCATCATAAGCTCGTAAGGTGATGGCAGAGGGTATGAATTTGGGGGAACCAAATTTATGCCATACAGTTTTGGACATAATGCATGTAGATGCACCTTCATTGATGATACACTGATGAACTGTGATGTTCCGTATTTTTACTGGTATTTGAAAAGCGATCAAGGAAGGAAGGCGAGGTTCTCCGCTGTCAATATCAAAGGTAATAAGTCGGGTATCGGTGGGGTTGACGGCCCCCAAGGAGGAAAGTAATGATTTTCACTGAGTGGGAAAAGTCTGGAGGACTTCCAAAACTGACATGGATGCTAGGGATTGTGCTAAGTCGTCTACCAAACTATAGTTATGAGCTTCCCTAGCCTATGGGTTGTGGACATTCCTGCGCAATGGGATGCGAGGGATGCGAAGAGGTGGCTCGGCGGTAGGGCAAGGAATCACTAACGGGGGTCCCGTTGGTGTAGGGTTTGTCTTTGGGGGGATGGGAGGAAACTCAGCGGGTGCATGATACTGATGATTACGTGTTTGTAGAAGGATTTCTTCCTCACTAATGAGGAGAATTGTGCAATTTGTTGGATTGTTGGGGTTGAGGTATTGTCCCACCTGAGGTGGGGGATGATGTGTGTCCTATTGGGTGTTTATGACACCTTGATGTGGAATGGGATTCTACAGCACGGCAGGAGGGGGTTGTTGCACGTATTGTTGTGGTGCCTGCTGAGGGGCAGGCGGTGCTGGAGGATGGGGAAGACTACCAGAGTCTTTCAACCATTTGAAATCAACAATTTGGGGGAAATTATGGGTGTAATGGCCAAACTCACCACAAAGGGCACAAAGGAAGTTGGTTTTAACATTATTGTTATTTCTACCTTGGCGTCTATTATTATTTCCCCCCTGGGGGTTTTGATTCCCTTGGTTCTGGTTTCCCCCAGTAGATTGGTTCTGCTGGAGTTGATTCCTGCCTTGACCAGGGTTGTTGTTTTTATTGTTCCATCCTTTCTTTTTGGCATTGTTCGAAGGATGGGTTGGATTGGCCGTATTCAGCTATTCAAAATTTTGGTATTGCTGAACGACAGAGGGTTGAACAAAATTCACTCCCGCATGAGGATGCGGGGGAGCCATGGGTTGTGGGGGACCAGGAAATGGGAAGTATGGATTCTGTGGTTGTAACGATCCATAAGGTACATAGGAATGCGTAGTGCTTTCTCTAGTACTATAAGCTGAGGTAGAGGGGGTACCAGAGTTCGTTTGAATAGGTGGATGTATGGGGGGTGCCAGCGGTGGTGCACTGATGGGTGGAGGTATAGCAACAGGGTATGGTTGTTGATAAGGGGGTGGGGGCTAATAAGAAGTTCCCCCATATGCCAACATGTATTGAGGTGTTCCATACATCGGTGGTGGTTGGGGTTGTGGACCGTGGTGAGTGGTGGTACCAATCAGTCCGTCTGCAGAGTGAGACATCCCAGGTTTGTCTTGGACAAATGGCACACGTTTTGGAAGATCAGGAAGTACAATGTATAAGTACCTTGACTGTGCATAGATGAGGTCATACTGTTGAGCCTTACTGATGGCTTCCTCTTCAGTTTGAGGGAAGGTGGAAGCTACATCCTTACCGAGGAGAGAGACAAGTGATCTAAGAAACCAGTCGAGCCACTATTGCTTAGTGGTTTCTTCTTTTCACAAACTACGTTGCCTACGCCACTTGTGAATGTGGTCAGCAATATGTGTGGTTGAGGTTTGTTTGAAATTAGAAAGTAGTTTTAGACCATTGTCATGGTAGATTGGTAATTGGAAGAAGGTCAAGAATGCTTTGGCCAAGGACTCAAAAGTTGCATGGGACCCCGATTTTTCTTCTACATACCATTTGGCTGATGGGCCAGTGAGTGTGCATTGAAATAATAGCAGTCTGATGGAATCATCCATAATGTTATTGGAAGAGAACCATAGGTGAAAGGTCATGACATGGTTGGTAGGGTCATTGCCTGCCTTTCCTTCAAAATTTGGCATGTCCGAAGGTAGTTTGGTAGGCATTGCAGGCCATGTGGGAGCATGCAATATAGGATCATTGGTGAGTTTGCTGAGATCCGGTATATTGAGAGAGGCCAAATATGGCATCTATAGTGGGGGGGAGGATTAGCTCCGGCCATGGTGTGAGTGTGTTGTGAACCTGAACCTTGAGGGGGGCTAGGTGGGTTGGTGCTTCCCCCTTGAGAGGAAGTTGGTCCCCCGCTTTCGTGTAAAGGAGAGCGAGTGAACGGATGACCTTGGGAAGTGGACCCAAGTAATGTAGAACCAAGCAAAGCTGATCCTAAAATAGTGGCACTCACAGGAGTGTGTGAAGGAGGTGTCGATGAGTGGGCAAGACCAGACACTCCCCCTAAGATAGGAGGGAGGTTTAGCAAGCATCATGAATGACGTGGGTTCTGTGGGTTCCCTATGATGTCCGACTAGCTGCATGAATGTGTGCAAATAGTGGTGAGAGTAATATAGAAACAAGAGACTTTGCGTTGAATTTTACACAATATATATATCCAAATCAAACTGTAATCAGAGGTGCATCATACATAAAATGTTTTTGAAAAAGAAGAAGATATGTGGGTAAGTGGGTTTTTTCCGTGTGGGGAATCAAAAGAAAACAAATGCTCGTGTTTGAGAAGATGTAACGTCCTTCCTCTCAAATAGCACTGGACCTTCCAATAGTACTCAACAGTGGGGTCTGAAGTCACTGGAAGAGAAACTAGCGAAGGATGAAATAATTGGTTATAATGAGGGGTAAAGGGGGCATACCCTGAAAGAGCTGGCGATATTTCCCAATAGCCACACAAAATCCAATCAAGGTGCAATTGCAGCCCACAATTGCCACCTGGGTAGATGTCCTAAAATTTGGTCACTAGGTACCTCAGTCAAAGTGCGACATTTAGATTTTTGGCCTAAGAAATGGGTCACGGGCTGGATCCCGTCCAAGAGGTGGGTGCCTCAAGGGGGGATGCACAGAACAACTGGACCTCGACCTTCAACCTTTCACAGGTATCTCCCTCCCTTATGATGTTAGGAACACTTGACTTGGAGGATTTTCAGTTCCCTATTTGACAACTTCTATGGTTTTGACAATGTGAGAACTAGATAACGGGGAGTTATTTGGATGCCTATCCCCAAAATCCTAACTAGACTAAAAAAATTCTTTTGGCACCTCCTATGGAGGAAAACTTAGTGAGTTTTTAGAAATATTTTATATGTATTTGTTTTGGGAGGTTGGGGGTGTAAGCCAACCTTGTTGATTACAATGGGAGTGGATAGTTTCGTCAAAAAAAGGGTGGGGTGTTTTCAGAATCCCTTTGGAGGAAACTTACTTTGACCTCCATGTTTCAAGAAGAATCTATGTGAGTGGTAAGTGACTTTTGTGTGTGAGTGAAAGTGTGCCAATTTTTAGTGAATTAGATGTCACCTTGCTGCATGTGGACTTCGCTTGGTCCTTACAAGTGTTTGATTACCTAATTAACTAAGTGCCTCTGGTACAACCTTGCGTAATTCAAAAGTCCCTAGGAAGCTAGCATATCGACATGTGGGTCCGTTACTATCCCTTTAAATCCCTATTGTCATGTAATCTAAGAAAATCTTTGAAACTATCCTAGATTGATCATGTGGGCATGTATGGGCCCATTACAAAACATTTAAACTTCCCTAGTGATTTGATCTAAGAAAGCAAATTTCAACACTATCCTATCTTTGTAGCATGTGGGCATGTATGGGCCCATTACAATATTA
>JASDQU010439111.1:29599-39726 GCA_032191745.1 Picea mariana | reverse complement strand
AACAAATAAGGGCCATCTATTTAGAAGATGGGTCGAGGGTCTGACAGAGCAAGGGTCAAAAGGATAGATAGAAGATTCCATGTCAACTCCCTATTAGAGGAAAATTGGCAGGAGCCATGTTGCAATCGAAGAGACTTGAGGGTAAGGGAGGCCTGAGAAACTTTGAAAGGCCATACATTTTAATCTAGAATGCGGTTTTGAGCATGATGAAAGTTGTTGGAAATTACTTGAAGAATATAAAACAATGGTTCCCTCGAGAAGAGGTTTTTAGATGATTGAGAAAAGATAAATTTTAATATCCCATCCCTTAAAAGGGTACTTAGGGGGTTGGGTGTGTTATAGTTTGACTTTATCAAATCTTCTTGTTGGGGAGAGTTTACAAAAGTGATAGCATGTAGAGAAGTAATAGGTGATTGGAGTTCATATTTCTACGATTGAGACATGTAGTAGATGGGAGGATGGGAAATATGTTAAGTAGATGAGGCTTGTTGGAGCATAGTAGAGCGGAAAACCATTGTTGGAAATACTGAGAGGGGGGGGAGGTGAATCAACATTACCCTTTTTCAACAATTAGCAATTACTTTGATATTTTATTAATTACCACAATAGATCAACAATGGACTTGTATTTAAAATCAATTATATAAATATAATTAACAAGAATTACAAGGTTTTATAAAGAATAGTGAAGGACACCAATCCTTTTTAGAGCACCAAATGTAGGAGACACAAATCCCATTATTCAGAGCACCAACCCTTGTTTTTAGGGCCCCAACCATAGGAATAACCAACTCCCTTGTCTTTAGGGCACCAACCCTAGGAAGCACCAAATCCCTTGTCTTTAGGGCACCAACCCTAGGAAGCACCAAATCCCTTGTCTTTAGGGAACCAAAACTAGGAAGCACCAAATCCCTTAATTTAGTAAAGGATATGAATCCTTCCTTACTCCTCCCTTCCACCCTCACTGCATAAGTATCAACAGTTCCTCTTCTTGGACTCTGCTTCTGCATTTATCTTATGATAAGGATTGTAGAGGCACTTCTTCTTCACCGTTCTTTATTGCTTATATATTATTCCAATTGGTGTGAGCATTGAAGAATTGTGTCCCTTTTTTTGTACCATTACACCACTTCATTTAAGTTAACGGTCATAGCATTTGTATTTTAAATTAGAATTAATATCTCCCTTTATTTTTTATTCATGCATTAACGTGAAAGATTTTCAATTTAGTAAGAGGGATTTTTTTCATAAATTGATCACATGTATGGATCGATTTATTTTGATTCGATCTCATGCCTTTTTATTTTATTCTCAAGTTTTTGTTGCATCCCCAGTTCTCCAATAGATCATATTTCATCTTTTTGATTGTCTTTCTAATGCATTGGATGTATTTTATCACTTAATATCAATCAGGAAGAAACCAAATCGTGTCTGGTTCAAATTTGCTTCCAGACAAAGAAACAATTATTCCTCTGTATGTTAAATTCACATAGACACTCTTTTAGGACCTCTATTCCATATGACCATAGGTGGTGACTAAGCACTTATCCAAACTAGTGCTTAAAAACTTATCAATATTGGTCGTCACGTTTTATTTGCACGTTTGAGATGGATGGTTCTCATTCTCTTCAGGACTTCTACGTTTTGGGACTCCGCCGTTTGCAATCTTATAATTCTTTCGGATCAAATTCCTCCAGAGTGTGTATCAACACATCCCTACTTTAATAACCTTCACTAGTCCAGGAGCTAGGACCGTGAGCTTAGGCACAAGGGAGCTCCCGCTCTTTGGGTATTAGGTTATTCATGACTCCAGGACTTCAGGCTACTTGAACTATGAAGTAGTGCAATCCCTATGGAGTGTTTACCTACCGAATAATTCATAAAGATGTGGTGACTGCCTATTGTTAGTTATTAGTACACCTTACACTATCCTTCCGCTATACTCGATCTAACGATCGAAATATATTACGGTGGATCTTAGATCAACTACTAACATCAATTCGTGACTTCAACCTTCAACACTTCAGGTAGTTTTGTTGGTAGGAAAAGATGGTTATCCACAGAGACTGTAGTCCTTGACTGACATGGTGTTTTTTCGTCACCTATTATGACATGGATCTGTAGTGGGTGTGCCACATGTCACCTTGATTTGTGACTTTCACATACCTAATGTGCCATATGTATTTTGACACTTGTGATCATCTTGTTGGGCCATGTGTGATTGGTGATGTGGATCTCCTGAAGTGTCATATGTATTTCTCCTTTGGATCATTAATATATATCGAACGTTCTAGATTTTACCTGAATTCTTGATCCAACGAACCTCATTCACTTTGGGACTTCAGGGCTCCGGCCTTCAGGTAAACTTACCTGTTCTAGGCTTCTTTTTGTTAGAGTGTTCGACGCCGAAGTTGATCACCATTGGACCCACCTATCATCAACCAACGGTCACTATGCATTACCCAGATCTGATGGACCTCATTAACTTCGGAACTTCAGGGCTTCGACCTTCGGGTAAACTTACCTGTTCTAGGCTCCTTTTCTCTGGAGTGGTCAGCACCGTATTTGACCACCTGATCCAACAACTTGTATTTCTCTCAAGGAGATCTTAGATCAATGGTATGCATGAGTTCATTTAATTTGAGACTCTGTGATATTGTGGCTTACACTGTCCTTCCATTAAACTCGATTGGATGGTCGAGAATTCATCYGAAGTCCCTCCTTGATCTAATGACTAGCAGGATTTCCTGACTTCGTGAGTTCATTCCTCTGCCTTATCTCCAATGTTTGTCAAAGTGGTGAAGTTTTGATGTCCCAAAACTTACGCTATYCTTCCAYTTGGCTTTGATCAATGGTTCTAACTGATCTTATGGTGGTGATTACTCCCAAAATTTGAATGGACGATTAGATTTCCATGATCCTTCACAAGGGAATCTTCTATGTAGGCTCTGGCTTCTGTGTGATTTGACGATCCAATATTTTATGGAGAACTATATCAACGAACATGATTCTTCCTTGATTATTTTGTAGTTTTATTGTCGGGATTTCAATCCTCATAGCACTTCTGCAATGCCCTCACCCTTTTGAGATTCAATTAATGTTCTTCCTTGTAAGCTTTAGGTTTATATTGGATTCTTCTGCACCCTGTTGACATCAATGACAATATTGTACCATTGTGTCCAACATTACCCCCTTTTGGCATTGATAGCAACCTTTTCTTTTTGAAATATTTTTATTTCTGTTGATTATCAATTTCCTCCCACTTTGACAACAATGACAGAGGGGATCGTTCTTCACTCCCCCTGTGGAAATGCTCCCCTTGACCATGTGCCCCTTTTATTCTGATATGATTTTTATGGTTTTAATGAGGTTTTTGAATTACTTCCAATTTAAGTCGAATATTTTCAAAAGTACTCTTGGGCAAAGGTTTTTTGAATATGTCTGCAATTTGTTCTTTGGTGTCCACATACACTATTTTAACCACTTTTTGGGTAACCTGATCTCTTAAGAAATGGTATTTAATTGGGATGTGTTTGGTTTTAGAATTCATTAATGGATTTTTAGAGATACTTATGGCACTAGTGTTATCACAATTAATAGTAATGGTATTATCATATCTTATTTGTAAATATTCTAATGTTTTCTTCATCCAAAGAACTTGTGTGCAACAGGATGCAACAAAAATGTATTATGCCTCTATTGTAGATAGTGATGTGGATGTTTCTTTCTTACTTATCCATGCTACTAGACATTTTCTTAGGAATAATTCTCCTCCATTGGTGCTTTTCCTATCATCTATACTACTGGCCTAATCTGCATCAGTGTATGTAGTTATATTAAAGTATTTATCTTTTGGATACCATAATCCAAGTTCTAAGGTGCTTTTAAGATATATGAATATTCTCTTTACTGTTTTTAAGTGAGTTTCTTTAGGTCCATATTGAAATCTCCCCACGATTCCTACATCCTGCATGATGTCAGGTCTTGTTTTTGTTGAATAGAGAAAACTTCCAACCATTGATTTGTACATCATTTGGTCCACTTTTGGTGAGTCATATTATAGGCTTAGTTTTTATCCAGTGACCATGGGAGTACTCATAGGTTTACGATCTTCCATTTGGAATTTATTTATCATTTCCTTGACATATTTGGCTTGGTAAACATATATTCCATTTTCTGTTTGATTTACTTGTCAACCTAAGAAGAAGGAGAGTTCTCCCATTATAGACATTTCAATTTCTTCTTTCATTTTGGTTGCAAAATTTCTTCTTAGTGTAGTAAGATTACTTCCAAATATGATTTCATCTACATATACCACCACATCAATCATGTTTTAATCCTCAATTTTGATGTATAATTTGTTGTTAGTATTCCCTCTCTTATATCCTTGTTTTTGTAGGTATTGATCAAGCCTTGAGAACCATGCTATGGGGGCTTATTTAAGACCATACAGGTCCATTTTTAGCTTGCACACATAGTCTTGATTTTCTGTTAACATGAATCCTTCTAGTTGCTCAACATAGACTTGTTCTTCTAGTGTTCCATTAAGGAATGGCGTCTTGACATCCATCTGATAGATTTTGAAATTTCTGAAGCATACAAATGCTAAGAACATTCTGATGGCCTCAAGTCTTGCTACTAGAGAAAAAGTATCCTCAAAATCAATACCTTGCACTTGAGAATATCCTTTGAAAACTAATATGGATTTGTTCTTTATAATTTCCCCATTTTCAATTAGTTTTTTCTTGAAGATCCACTTGGCTTCTACCACATTATTGTCCTTGGGTTTTGGAACTAGTTCCCAAGTCTAGTTCTTCTCTATTTGGTCTAGTTCTTCATTCATTGCTTTTATCCAATCTTTACTTTTGTTGGATTATGTAAATGACTTAGGTTCTATCAGGGATAACATTGTTTGTTCTAAGTCAAATGTGATTTTCCTTCTTTTTTCCACTCCTACATGTCTACCTCCAATAATCTGACTTTCAGGATGATTCTTTTGAACTCTTTTTGATGCAGATTTTGGCAAGGGTGTTTCTTCATTGTCTTCTTCATCAGTATATGGTTCATTTTCCTGTTTTTTATTATCATCATCTTCTTTCTGATATTCTACATCATCATCTTCTTGTTGATAATTTTTATCAATGTCGTGGGGTATTCTCTTTTTTAGATCATTTCTCTTTACATTGGCACTTTCCACTATCTTTTGTAGTCTAAGATTATAACACCTGTATGCTTTCTTATTAGATGAATACCCTAAAAATATTACTTCATCAAATATTGGATCAAACTTTCCTAAATTATCTTCATCATTCTTAATGTAACATTTACTTCCAAAATTTCTAAAGTGTTTTACAGATGCTGGCCTTCCAAACCATAGTTCATAAGGATTTTTGTTATCGTTGGGTCTCAACTGAGCTCAATTAAGTATGTGGACTTTTGTGTAGATTTAATCTCTCAAGAATTTGTCTGAAATCTTGGATTCATTTAGCATGGTTCTTGCAGCTTCTTGAACTGTCTATTTTTCCTTTCTACCACTCCATTCTGTTGAGGATTCCTGGGAGATGAAAACTGTCTTTTGATACCATGATTTTCATAGAATTGAATGAACTCTTTAGAGGTGAATTCTCGTCTATTGTCTGATCTCACACATTTAATTTTGAGATATGTTTCATTCTCTACAAGGTATTTGTATGTTTTAAACTTCTCAGAGGCTTCTTATTTTTCTCTTAGAAAGTATACCCAGGTCAATCTTGTGTAATCATCAACAATCAACATAAAATATTTTTCACCATAAGTAATTTTAGTTCTGGTAGGTCCACATAGATCTATGTGAATAATTTCTAATGGTTTTGTTGTGGAATTCTCTTTTGTTTTGAACCTAACTCTTGTTTGATTTCCTATTTGACAATGTTTACAAATAGAATATGAAGGCTTAATAACTTTTGGTAGATCCCTAACTTCCTCCTTCTTATTGGATTTGATCAAGTTGTCAAAGGTTAAATGTCCCAACCTTCTATTCCATAGCCAACTTTCATATACTTGGCTTAAACAACATTTTTCTCCTTCATCTATATTAAGGATGTACACATTGCTAGATGTTCTTTGTGCAACTTCTACTAGCTTTCCAGTGTCCTTTTTTCTGATCTTACATTTCTGAGAATCAAAGGTAAGTATGTGACTTTGATCACATGTTTGATTTACAGTTAGGAGATTAGGTTTGAGATTTTCTGCTAGAAGTACATCTTCTACTTTGTTTTTGTTATTTCCTAAACAAACAGTGCCTTTTCCCAGTATTTTGGCTGACATATTATCTCCAAAAGTTATTTTTCCTTTTCCTTTCTTGTTTAACTTGAGAAATTTAATTGATCACCAGTCATGTGTTTGGAACATCCACTGTCTATATACCACTAACATCCTTGATTTCTCTCATATAAGGCTACATTGCACTCTATTTGCTTTTTCTTCCATACTTTTTTATTATTGGAAATATTTATCCTTTTATCATATTTTGGAAATCTACATTCACTAGCTTTATGACCATAGTTGTTGCATTTGTAAAATTCAACATTGTAGTCTTGTAAGGGAGAGAATGAGTTATATTTTCCTCTTATTGCATTATCCTTATTATTTCCATATCTTTGAACATTTCTTGGATTGTACTTTCTATAAGCTTTACAATGTATTGCTTTATGTCCAAAAATTTTGTAGGAATAACAATAACCAAGGAAGATATATTGAATTTTGTTCGAGGGATTCCTTCTCATGATTTTATTCTTGTACTTATATTTTTCATTAGTAGAAAGTGCAGATTTATGTTTATTTGGGATAGTTTCAAATGGTATTGTTCTTTTTTTCTTTTCTTTTCTATTTATGGGTTTCTTAAGAACATCTACATAGTTGATTTTGTCATTTTCTTGTTCTTTAGAGGGATCATATCCTAGTCCTATCTTATCATTTGATGATATCTGATTGCTAAGAATGTTATTCAATATTTTTTAGTTGTTTTCAAATTTAGACTGAATATCTTCTTTTTCTAGTTTCCCTTTTAGTTGAACTATTTCATCCTCCAATATCTTACATATTTTTTGTTTTTCACTGAGTTCTTTATTCAATATTCCTTCTTTTCTGTTGGTTTATTGGAGTTGAGTTTTTAACTTAATAATCAATTGTTCTGACTCACTGATGGTTTTGGAAACTTCCTTCTCTCTTGATTTAGTAGTTTGTTCAATCTCTACAAGTTCTTCTCTTAGTAACATGTTTTGTTTTTTAGATTTTCTTAGTTCTTCAATTACACGAAGGAATTCTTCCTCGAAGTTCACTTCTTCTTCATCTTCTGAATGATTGTCATCTTGATTTTGTATTCCCATAAATAGAAGCTTTGGCTCCTCTTCTTCATTTTCTTTCGATGTGCTACTTTATTCTTAGGTAAAGAACATTTTCTTTTTCTTGTAGAAATTTTTTATCATTGGTTTTTCTTTTCTTTTGATCTTTGAAGGTTATTTCATCATCACTTTCCTCCTCCTTAGGATAGGGAAATTTATTGGAAAAGTGTCCAATTTTTCCACAGTTGAAACATATTAGAGGAATCTTTCCTTTGTATTTCCCAGTCCCTTTCTTGAGTTTCTTTATGAATTTGGAAATTTCTTCATCTGATATATTTGATAACTCATCATTAGCCTTTTGCTCCTGCCTCATCTTTGTTTTAGATGATTTAAAGGTTGTTTCTATTTTTGATGGTTTTTCGTTCCCTGTTCTCATCTCATATGATATAAAAATTCCATGAAGTTGATCTACTGTGAGTTTGTCAAGTTCTCACCTATCTTCAATTGTGGAAATCTTGGCATCATATCTCATAGGTAATGACCTTAATATAGTTTGTACAATAGGTTTTTTTGTAAGTTATTCTCATGCTTCTCTGATTGAATTAACTACCTCATCTACCCTATGAAAGTATTCAACAATGTTCTCTTTTTATTTCATCTTCAAATTTTCAAACTGAGTTCTATATATTTGTAATTTGGATTCTTTGACTTTGTTATATCCTTCATATACAACCTCCAATTTGTCCCAAATTTCCTTAAGTTGACTTACAATGCATAACCTTCACACATATAGAATTTGTCAATCCTCTTAGAATGGCATTAACTGCTCTTGAGTTGTCATCGCAGATTTTCTTTGTTGCATTATCTGTGGGTGGATTGGTTGGGGCAGTGTAACCATCTACAATAGATTTCCAGACATCAAAACCAAGAGGTAACATGAATCTTTTCATTCTTGTTTTCCAGATAGTATAACCACCTCCATTAAACAATGGTGCTTTGTTGGAAGACATTCCCTCTTACTGATCCATTTCTTTCAGGATCTACCTTCCAGTTATTAGACTGTGATGAAGAACTTTCTCTGATACCAATTGTTGGAAATACTGAGAGGGGGGAGGGGTGTGAAACAATATTACCCTTTTTCAAAATTTATCAATTACTTTGATATTTTATTAATTACCACAATAGATCAACAATGGACTTGTATTTAAAATCAATTATATAAATATAATTAACAGGAATTACAAGGTTGTATAAAGAATAATGAAGGACACCAAGCCTTTTTAGAGCACCAAATCTAGGATACACAAATCCCCTTCTTTCGGGCACCAACCCTAGTAAGCACCAACTCCCTTGTTTTTAGGGCACCGACCCTAGGAACCACCAAATCCCTTGTATTTAGGGCACCAACTCCCTTGTCTTTAGGGCACCAACCCTAGGAAGCACCAACTCCATTATCTAGTAAAGAATATGAATCCTTCCTTTCTCCTCCCTTCCACCCTCACTTCATAAGTATCAACAATTCCTCTTCTTGGACTCTGCTTCTGCTTTTATCTTCTGATCTGGACTGCATAGGCACTTCTTCTTCACTGTTCTTTCTTGCTTATATAGTCTTCCAATTGGTGTGAGAATTGAATCATTGTGTCCCTTTTTTTGGACCATTTCACCTMTTCATTTAAGTTAACAATCATAGCATTTGTATTTTAATTTATAATTAATATCTCCCTTTATTTYTTATTCATGCATTAACGTAAAAGATTTTCAATTTAGTAAGAGGTATTTTTTTCATAAATCGATCACATGTATGGATCGATTTATTTTGATTTAATATTATGCCTTTTTATTTTATTCTTAATCTTTTGTTGTGTCCCCAGTTATCCAACATATCATATTTTATCTTTTCAATTAGMTTTCCAATGGATTGGATGTATTTGATCACTTAATCTCAATCAGGAAGAATCCATATCCTATTTGATTCAAAGTTTCTTTCTGATAGAGGAAACATTCTTCCTCTGTATGTTAAATTCGCACAGATGCACTTTCAAGACCTCTATTCCATATGACCATAGGTGGTGACTAATCGCTTAGCCAAACTAATTCTTAATCACTTATCAAGATTGACAGTCACGTTTTATTTGCACATTTGAGATGGATGATTCTCGTTCTCTTTGGGACTTTGACGTTTTGGGACTCCGCCCTTTGCAGTCTTCTAACTCTTCCAGAGAAAATTCCAACAGAGTGTGTATCAACACTTCCCTGCTTTAATGACCTTCACATGTCGAGGAGCTAGAACCATGGGCTTAGGCACGAAGGAGATCCCTCTATTCAGGTATTTGGTTATTCGTGACTCTGGGACTTTGGGCTACTTGAAATATGAAGTAGTTCAATTCCTCTGTAGTGTTTACCTATTGAATAAGTCATAAATATGTGGTTACCACCTGCTGTCAGTTGTTATTACACCTTACTCTATCTTTCCATTGTACTCGATCAAATGATTGAAAGATATTCTAGTGGATCTTAGATCAACGACTAACATCAATTCGTGACTTCAACCTTTAGCGCTTCGGGTAGTTTTGTTGGTAGGAAAAGTTGGTTATCCCTGGAGGATTGTAATGACCCTTTTCTTATTACTGCAAATAATTTCATAAATAATCTGAAACACTAGCTAAATTATCATTAATTATGATATAACCTTAAATTGATTACAAGTTATTAATTAATTATTTTGGATTATACTTAAGCTGAAATATGATTTAATCCCTTGATTAAGGGTTAATGAAGGTGTAATTATTAAATGAGACATTAAATG
>JASDQU010439110.1:128177-139700 GCA_032191745.1 Picea mariana | reverse complement strand
TTTTGGAATTTTGATTTTGTTTATGATAATAAAGGTTTATGCCTAGAATTTGATCCTTCTTGACTCTAAAGTTAAAATGGATATATACTTGTATATACTATTTTATATTAATATTAATAAATAAACTATAAATTAAATTTATGATATCTATCCTATAATATTAATATTAAATATCGTATTCATTATTAATATGTGATAATGATTTGTTACATTTTGCACCCAACACTTCCGTCATACACATTTTGCACCCAACAATTACGAAGTTGTGGGTTGGCACAATAGAGGGTTCACATTTTTCATTTTTCATGTCTAGCATGTTCAGTGATATACATTTTGCACCCAACACTTCCATCATATACATTTTGCACCCAACAATTACAGAGTAGCAGGTTCATATTTATAGTCACCCTTAACATAAGATTTAGTAATTTATAGAATGTTATAACATTGTAACAAGATTTATAGTAATTCATATAATGCTATAACATTTTTTACTTAAAGAATAGTATAAACAATTATTTAAATTTTATTTAATATTAATTTTAATGTTTTTAAATGTAAATTAGGAATTTTGGAATTTTGATTTTGTTTATGATAATAAAGGTTTGTACCTAGAAATTGATTCTTCTATTTATTTATATTTTTCATTTTTCATGTCCAACTTGTTCCGTGATATATATTTAATGTTTTTAAATGTAAATTTGAAATTTTGAAATTTTGATTTTGTTTATGATAATAAATGTTTGTACGTAGAAATTGATCCTTCTTGACTCTACAGTTAAAATGGATATATACTTGTATATACTATTTTTTATTAATATTAATAAATAAACTATACATTAAATTTATGATATCTATCCTATAATATTAATATTAAATATAGTATTCATTATTAATATGTGATAATGTATTGTTAAATTTTATTCAATTAATTATTGAAATTTATTTTTATTTTTCATTTTTCCTGTCTAGTTTGTTTCGTGATATACATTTTGCACCCAATACTTCCATCATATACATTTTGCACCCAACAAATATGGAGTCACGGGTTGGTGGAGTCGCAGGTTCACATCTTTCATTTTCCATGTCCAACATGTTCCGTGAGGGTTCACATTTTTCATTTTTCATGTCCAGCTTGTTATGTGATATACATTTTGCACCCAACACTTCCGTCATATACATTTTGCATCCAACAATCACGAAGTCGCGGGTTGCGAAGTAGATGGTTCACATTTATAGTCATGCTTATGTATCACGAGTCCGACCTCGACCAAGTGCAACATGAGATTTAGTAATTTATAGAATATTATAACATTGTATCAAGATTTATAGTAATTCATATAATGCTATAACACTTTTTAGTTAAAGAATAGTATAAACAATTATTTAAATTTTATTCAATATTATTTTTAATGTTTTTAAATGGAAATTAGGAATTTTGGAATTTTGATTTTGTTTATGAAAATAAAGGTTTGTACCTAGAAATTTATCATTCTATTTATTTTTATTTTTCATTTTTCATGTCCAACTTGTTCAATGATATATATTTTGCACTTTGCACCCAACAATTATGAAGTGGCGGGTTCACATCAAGGGTGCACTATGCACGAACATCATCAAGGGTGCACTATGCACGAACATCGAAAGAGAATCGGGTTAATATTCTAGAACCGGGACATTGCAGTTGACGACAACTTTAGGAAATCCAGAGAAGTCCTTGGGGGCCCCTTATAAAATATTATGACATTGTACCAAGATTTATAGTATTTTATATAATGTTATAACACTTTTTACTTATAGTATAAACAATTATTTAAATTTTATTGAACATTATTTTTAATGTTTTTAAATGTAAATTTAGAATTTTGGAATTTTGATTTTGTTTATGATAATAAAGGTTTGTACCTAGAAATTGATCCTTCTTGACTCTACAGTTAAAATGGATATATACTTGTATATACTATTTTATATTAATATTAATATATAAACTATAAATTAAATTTATGATATCTATCATATAATATTAATATTAAATATCGTATTCATTATTAATATGTGATAATGTTTTGTTAAATTTTATTCAATTAATTTTTGAAATTTATTTTATTTTTCATTTTTCATGCCTGGCTTGTTCTGTGATATACATTTTGCACCCAACACTTCCATCATATACATTTTGCACCCAACAATTACGGAGTCCCGGGTCCCGGGTTCACATTTATAGTCATGCTTATGTATCATGAGACCCCAGACAACAACATAAGATTTAATAGTTTCTATAATATTATAACATTGTACGAAGATTTATAGTAATTTATATAATGCTATAACACTTTTTACTTAAAGAATAGTATAAACAATTATTTAAATTTTATTCAATATTATTTTTAATGTTTTTAAATGTAAATTTGGAATTTTGGAATTTTGATTTTGCTTATGATAATAAAGGTTTGTATCTAGGAATTGATCATTTTTTACTCTAGAGTTAAAATGAATATATACTTGCATATACTATTTTATATTAATATTAATAAATAAACTATAAATTAAATTTATGATATCTATCATATACTATTACTATTAAATATCGTATTCATTATTAATATGTGATAATGTTTTGTTAAATTTTATTCAACTAATTATTCAAATTTATTTTTATTTTTCATTTTTCATGTTCAACCTTCCGTGATATACATTTTGCTCCCAACATTTCCGTCATATACATTTTGCATCCAAATGTGATAATTTTTTGTTAAGTTTTATTCAATTAATTATTCACATTTATTTTTATTCATATTTATTTTTATTTTTCATTTTTCATGTCGAGCCTGTTCCATGATATACATGTTAAGTAAATATTTAAGGCTCTTGGGCCTGTTAGGTAAACATTTAAGGCTGTCAAAACCATTCAAGGGCCTAGCCTTGTGTAAACATTTAAGAAAGAATGTTTGTGACAGACCTCTTTACATAAGTTAAGTACTTAATAATAATAAAAAATAGAGAAACCTTGAATATGCTAGCATATCAAACATTGGAATAAATTTAGCTAGCAGAAAATGTTAAGACAAACATTCGAACTAATGCTAGCATTAATCCACCTTCAAGCAATGCATAAAAAAATATATGATTCAAAAAGACCATATACGATCAAAATGTTTGGATATGCTAAAATATAAAACATTGGAAATAACGAAGCCAACAATAAGACCTCCAATCTATTATCCAATAGATCATGACATATATGGTATTTTTTATTATATAAAATTCAATGTTTTTTGTTCCCTAGTTCCAACATCAGATATTATGTTCATCTTGTTCCATAATATATATTTTTCACCCAACACTTCTGTCGTATACACTTTGCACCCAACAATTACGAAGTGGTGGGTTGGCGGAGTAGTGGGTTCACATTTATAGTCATTCTTATGTATCAAGAGTCCAACTGCAACATTAGATTTAGTAATTTATAAAATATTGTAACATTGTACCAAGATTTATAGTAATTTATATAATGCTATAATATGTTTTACTTACAGAATAATATAAACAATTATTTAAATTTTATTGGATATTATTTTTAATGTTTTTAAATGTAAATTTGCAATTTTAGAATTTTGATTTTGTTTATGATAATAAAGGTTTATACCTAGAAATTGATCATTCTTGACTTTACAGTTAAGATGGATATATAATTGTATATACTATTTTATATTAATATTAATAAATAAACTATAAATTAAATTTATTATATCTATCATATAATATTAATATTAAATATCGTATTTATTATTAATATGTGATAATGTTTTGTTAAATTTTATTCAATTAATTATTGAATTTTATTTTTATTTTTCATTTTTCATGTCCAACTTGTTTTGTGATATACATTTTGCACCCAATAATTACAAAGTCGTGGGTTCACATTTATAGTCATGCTTATGTATCACACATTTATAGTCATGCTTATGTATCACGAGTCAACATTATATTTAGTAATTTATAGAATATTATAACATTGTACCAAGATTTATAAATTAAATTAATGATATCTATTCTATAATATTAATATTAAATATGGTATTCATTATTAATAAGATTTATAAATTAAATTAATGATATCTATTCTATAATATTAATATTAAATATGGTATTCATTATTAATATGTGATAATGTTTTGTTAAATTTTATTCAATTAATTATTCAAATTTATTTTATTTTTCATGTACAGCATGTTCTGTGATATACATGTTAAGTAAACATTTAAGGCTCTGAGGCCTGTTAGGTAAATATTTAAGGCAACCGTCCAAGGGCCTCGCGCTGTGTAAACATTTAAGAAAGAATGCATGTGTGTGGTAGACCTCTTTGCGTACGTTAAGTACTTGATAATAATAAAAAATAGACAAACCTTGAATACACTAGCATATCAAACATTGGGATAAATTTAGCTAGCATAAAATGCTAAGACAAACATTTGAACTAATGCTAGCATTAATCCACCTTCAAGCAATGCATAAAAGAATATATGATTCAAAAAGACCATATACTATCAAAAAGTTTGGATATGTTAAAATATAAAACATTGGGAATAACGAAGGCGGCAATAAGACCTTCAATCTGTTATCCAATCAAATCATGACATATATGGTACTTTTTATTATATAAAAATCAATATTTTTTGTTCCCTAGTTCCAACATTAGATATTATGCAAATATTTGTGGTCAAAGAACAAACTAATACGAGGTCAACGAATTATCGATCACTATAGTCTGCCTACGAAAGGGACTAATAAGTGCAAGTGCAATGTACCTTCATAATATAATAATATTTTGATAGTGAGACTCAACTCTAAATTGTCTAGTAGTTCATGAAACTATTGTTTTTTAACATATCTAGAAAGAATAATAAATCCATCCTATATGTGGAGGGGAAATGAAAACCCAGGAAACTATTATTACATAAGATACCTAGAAAGGATAATAGATCCATTTTTAAGATATCTAGAAAGGATAATAAATCCATCTTATATGTAGAGGGGAAATGGAAACTCACGAGACTATTATTGCATAAGATATCTAGAAAGGATAATAAATCCATCCTATATGTGGAAGAAATTCTCATAAAATAATATACAAGGAATCAAGGTACTAGGTAGTAAAAGGCATAAATAGTAAACCCTATAATACAGACTATCTCCTAATCAATACACTCTTGAATACTTTCCAACATATACCATTACTTTGAAATTTTGAGAGAGCATTGGGAAAATTCTTAATGATTTGGACCTAGGTATTTAGGGTGGACCCTAAGTGAATTCTTAAAAAATGAACATATTCTCAATAATTAACAAAATTAACAATACGTGTGCTTGTTGAAATGAACACGAACACAATCTATAGTACGCCATGCTTTTTTTTTTTTTTCCCCGAAGAAAATTATCTCCAAATTATATAAAGGTATAATTTGTTTTACATACACAGTATCTATCCAAATACTGTACAGAGAAAGTGCAGCCAAATGACTAAATTTGCTGAACTAAAAAACAAAAATATCTATG
This sequence comes from Picea mariana, assembly GCA_032191745.1. NCBI lineage: Eukaryota > Viridiplantae > Streptophyta > Pinopsida > Pinales > Pinaceae > Picea > Picea mariana. Next base: position 134,144 of record JASDQU010439110.1, on the reverse strand, counting down.
GAGCTGATTGCTCGACAACAAACCAATATCTACTGATATGATGCTGAAAATGAGCTAATTGAAATACAAAAACTGATCTTCAGACCATCTAATGTCTCACCAAGCTATTCCACAAAACTCAGTTTTCAAAGATATTTAGATGGGTAGGAGGGCTTTCTTCCCCATTTTGCCAATGATAGATAGACAACCTACCTTTCGACTCCTTTAGAGCCCACATTGATAGGGTGTCCGCCTCTTTATTATGCTCCCGATAAATGTGCTGAAAAACTAATTTCTTTAAATTTTTGAGTCAGTTCCTTAATTTTTAATTTCCAGCCATCTAAGTTCACCACTTGCAGTTGACTCTTTTGGTTCATCCAATCAATAATGACTTTTGAATCCCCCAAGATTTGGATTTTGTCAATTGCCCAAATCGAGGCCACTGTAAGGGTCGCCCACATGCCCATTAGCTCTGCCTTTGTGTTTGTGCCCACTCTATAGTTAATGTACCATTTGGTGACCCTCGAAGCATGAGTTTTGAAAAAACCACCCGCTGCACAACAATCTCCTGATAATAAGGCTGCCCCATCGAAACAAGCCAGCGTGAAACCCTCTAAGTGAGTAAATTCACATACTCTGTTTGGAATGGGATTTACAGTAGTTAGATGTCAAGTAAAAGAGACAACAATCCTATGCACCACTGTGCGAAAAGAGGGATTGCGATCCTCGAATAACACCTGATTCCTCTCCATCCAGATGTGCCAAAAAGTAAAGGTTGCCAGACTTACCGGAGCCAAATTGTCACATGTCCACATCTTAAAGAAATCGAAAACCGAAGCTCCAGCCCAAAGGATTTTTAATTGATAGATTTCGGATAGACGATGCCAAACTACTTTTGTGAAAGAGCAATGAATTAACAGATGATTGGCATTTTCAGCATCGATGTTGCACAGCCTACACACCCCTGGGCCTACCCAGGCTCTTCTTTGGAGCACATTCCAAGTAATAATTTTTTCAGAGGCAGCCAACCACAGAAACAATTTTATTTTAACGAGAGAGGCCATTTCCATGGTTTTTGAACCCAACCTTTTTCACTATGGAAATCCAATGGTTTTATGAGAGCATTATAAATATTTTTAACAGACATATTTTTGAGTAAAATGTGAAATATTTTTCTTATTGACATATGTCACTAGTGGGTAGTTAAAAGGGGATAGTACTGGTAAAAATATATGAAATCATTGAAGTCACTATCCTACTTCTTTGTAATGTGTATGTGAGCATATTTATTTCAAAGTCCATGTTTAAACTCTTCATGTGAAGAAGTTCATAAAAACAATATGGCCTTGAAGCTTTACCAACCCAAAAGTCAAAAGTAGGCTCTAGCATAAGTCCTAAGATTCATATGTTTGCATCCCCTCTCTTTGTGTTCTCTTTGGCTTTATGATTAGTTATTTTATGGTGGTGTGTATATGTGTGTGCAAATATCAATTCCAATCATAGTATGTTATGGTGTGGAATGCTAAGAAATATGCAACCACCTTAAAATGATTTAACTCTTATTCCATTATATATAGGATGCTATTTTTTCATGTTTTTTGGATTTGTGAGAGGAGAAACCTTATGAACTAGTCTACAACAAATAAAATAAGAAATTGCAGTACAAGTTAAAAGAAAAGAAAAAACTCTTTGTTTTTGTATAAATTTCAAGCACTTGTCCATTATTGAGGCCAAAGAATTTTAGGTGTACCACAATATGATTATCTCAAGATTTTCTTAATAATAGAGAAAGAAAATCATCCAAAGTAGCTCTCAAATAAAAGGGAACTTCCTCAAGCTTTGACCTTCCTAACACAATCTTGGCATAATCATTCACTTCATTTATCAGTGTTATCAAGGCTTTTCCACTAGCTTGAGTTGTTCATGTGAGATCATGTTGAGTTGCATTTGATTCAATGTCCATGAGAGTTTGCAACATCCCTATAGTCAAATTCAAAAAATCAAGTTGGCATCATTTCCTTCTGAGGTCCAAGGCTTAACAAATTTCATAGTTATATGGCAATTCAAAGACTACCATATTGGTCCAAATCAATAAATCATGAGAAGTAGGTAAACATTCTTGATGAGTGAATCTTACCAACATCAATATAAGACAATATAAAACTTTATCAAAGGTCCTAAAATAGATTCAAATAAATGTGACATTATATTTATTGCTTACCTAGAATCCCATTCATGGGTATTTTTGATCTCATGCGAGATAGTAGCAAGAAATTGAAAAATCATGGAAATTCATATGCATTTTGGAAAATTATTGAAGATTTAATGAATTTTAACAAGATTGGAAAAATTACTAAGTTAGGAATTTTTTGTGTTTTCCTTGAAATAAGACAAATACCTTCATTTAATGAATCCAACCATACTACCTAACCTTGTGATTGTTGACCATGGGAGAGGAGGCTTTTGGGGAAACCTATAAAGATGGCACTATTTAGATCAGTAAAATATTGCTTGTAGGATGATAAACACCTTTCCTAATCCCAAAATGAAGGAATGACTAACCAAAAATGTGGACAGATAATAGTAGATTTCTACTCATTTGGATCAGTAAAAAATTGCTTGTAGGATGATAAGCATATTTTTCCTAATCCCAAAATGAAGGAATGACTAACCAAAAATGTGGACAGATAATAGTAGATTTCTACTCAATTCCAATACTTGTAAAGCATATGATGCTTTTGTAAAAGCTTTCCAAAATCAAGTGCACTTACATTTGATAATCCATTATTTTTAACTGGAGGTACATACATTATGAAAATAATTTAATTATTTGTAATATCGCATACATTCACTGCTATGGCATGATTTCCATTAAGTTGGTGTAGTAAGATTTCCACTAGAGTCTCCACATCAAAAAATCCACATAAATATCTACTCAAGAGGCATGCTAACAATATTTGAGATTCTACTAAGAAACCTTAATGATATATGACAAGAATATAAGGGATTTCACAACTTACAAAATGTATTCTTTGCATCCAATAATTTTTAGTTCTTCCTAAAACAACTTGATAAGAAATGAGAGCATTCTTATAGTTTCAATATTTCAAACGGTGATGTCTAGTCATGCATAAGAATTTTAAACCATTAATGTCCAGTCATACATAATATTTTTAAACCATTGATTTCCAATAATACATAAGAATTTTAAGCCACTTTAAGACCTAGTGAAATGTAAAATATTATTCCCGGAAGACAATAAACAAAAAATCCTTTTATCTTTCCCAATGATAAAAACTTCTTCTTTGGTTCGTGATTCCATAAATTTCTTTTTTCAAATACCCAGTTTGAAGAAACAAAATTCCCATAGTTTCCCACAAAAAAATGCCACCCCAGTAAATTGAAGATTTTGGATTATCCTCAATTGCATAACAAAGAATATCCCATCCTACATCACCCACCAAAGTAACTTCCCAAATAAAATGATGGTCATGGAGTGTGAGAAAAGGACCATTTTCATTATATACTCTTATTTCCTTATCTCCATGAACTCCTACAACCTATCTTCACACCACTTGAGAGGATTGAATCATAAAAGAGTGATTCATCCCGAACTGATACTCCACTTGCAATCTCACTTAAGAGGATATCTGTTAATGTTTCCAAGTCACTGACTATAGATGTTGGTATTGAAATCAAATTTTTGTGCCCTACATGACCTCCATTACCCTCACCAAAATGGTCCAAAATTTCACTAGAGGCACCAAAATGCAGAAACAATAAATCATCTTCATTACAGGGTGAAATAATCAATTTAGGAATGGATGCAGAATATTAGAAAGTGAAAAATGATTAATAATTTCACCTACTGCAAGCAAAAGAATTGAATGTAAACAAAGCATCTTATTGCATCCTTTATTTTCATACAAAATATTTAGAGACGCCTCCAATACTTATTCTACTATTAAGATATTCCAAATGATAATTATATAATCATAATATAATCAATGTAGTTTAATACAAATGTTGGTAAAAAGTAAAAAAGAATCATGCATATTCTAATTTTAGAATGAACATATGTAACATCCCGTTCCACCGAGCACAATTTCATTGACTTATTCTTTGAGCACACTTGCGTGCAAGTGATCTAGTTATGGTACATTATGATTTCGTTTCGATTATGAGTTATATATGATGATGATGATGTATTGTGATTTATTGTTACTTTCAGATGTATAAGTATTGACAGATATTATTGATGAGTTCTCCTGAGTGTGAAAGACACATGATAGGTTATGGATGTTGATGGCATCAATGGACTTCCTTGGATTCTGAATTGAGTCAAGAAGTGGATTGTATTTTGTTTGAGTATTTCATTTTACACACATGTGATATATGATTGATTACAATATGATTTATGTATATGTATTATTGACACTGCTCTTGTCAGTGGATTCAAGCTTAACGCTGCTTTCTAATCCAAATCGCATAAGGAGTAAAGGGGTCATGCATAGAAACCAGACCTTTGAGGGAGATGTGTGGCAGCGTCCATGTCACAACCTACTAGCACTCCCATCGTGACTTGAACTGTAGGTTAACAATTACCTAGTTTGTGAGGTACACGATGTCGTGAGAGAAAACTGAGACAGTCGCTCACGAGGAAATATAAGGGGTGCACAATAAGGTAGAATCGTTATTCCTTAGAAGCCTTTAGTCTCTCACAAGGTCAACCAAGTAGAGTGTTGACTCCAAGTGTCGAAAAAACTTCCAAAACTAGTCAAAGGCGAGTGGCACCCTTGAGCACGGAGGTGCATCTTGAAGGGCACATCACGTAATTAAAATGTGAGTCAATAAATCCAGATGGCCTAGAAATTAATAAAATTCTTAGACCTTGATAGGACAGAGTATTAATTAGTCAGTAAATTATAAACTTAGGGTTAGAGTATGAGCCTAAATCTAGACTAATTCTAAGTATAAATTTAAATAAAGGACTAAATAAAATGTGAAATAAGTTAAAAGATTTGAAATAAAATCAAACTCTAGAAAAAGAGGGAAAAAAATTTAAAGGTTGGGAAAATTGCACATGAGTGCATGAAAATAATAAAAGGGATTTTTAAAAATAAAAAGAAACAAAACATGAGAGAATAGGTGTACACATAAAATAGCATCTAGAGTCAATATACCACTAATTCTAATTAAAAGAAGACTCCTAATCCAACTCTAACTAAGAACTAGTTAGGGGACACTCTTTAAATGAGAATTTGGGAAACTAAGGGACAACTAAGAGCAAAAATAGGAACACATTGGGGAATGTGAGGAAAAAAGGTTTTTAATTAAAAATAAAAAGGGGAATTACTTGTGCAACTTGGGGAGAGTGTGACAAGTGTGTGTGTGTGTGTGTGTGTGTGTGAATAATAATAATTAATTTAATTAAAAAGTTAATTATTTGTGCATGAGGACATGTGTCATTGGGTATTTTTCTACAAAACAAATGGAAAAGAGGGGAAATGGATCTCACTTTCCTTAGTATTGTTATGCTGCCAAAATTTTGTTTGAATGTGTTTACTTGTGAGAGTTGGTATACCAATCTTGTGGAAAGAGTGGAAGCTCTTCCTTGCGAGGCAAGCTTTGGAGCTATTGTTTTTTGGTTTCTTGTGTGTGGCCCCTTTGTGGCTCGGGGGGATAAGGGGAAGAAGAGTACCCCTAGCATTGGCTGGGAGGTACCGGTGAAGTCTTGGGATTGGCAAGTGAAGGAAAAGAGAATGTGTGTAAGGTCAAATCGATTATAATCACCAACAATTACCTTCAGTTTGTATTATGGTATTAAGATTTCAATTTGTTCATAGACTATTCTCTTCAATTTTGTTATCTTGTAAAATGTTGTATGATTAGCTTAATTTTAACAATGTCGATTGAGTATGATTGCTCCGAATAGCAAGTTATGGGATTTTTGTAAATCTAGTCCTTGTTTATTATTTGTATTGGATT
>JASDQU010439110.1:109794-128157 GCA_032191745.1 Picea mariana | reverse complement strand
TTCAATTTGTTCATAGACTATTCTCTTCAATTTTGTTATCTTGTAAAATGTTGTATGATTAGCTTAATTTTAACAATGTCGATTGAGTATGATTGCTCCGAATAGCAAGTTATGGGATTTTTGTAAATCTAGTCCTTGTTTATTATTTGTATTGGATTCAGGTTACTCCAACGATCTGTATCTCTACAGTTGTAATTATAAATTTATGTATCATTATTAAATTCTGGATATTTTCTTAACTGGTTGTTGTTATCAATCATTATCACAGATCGCATTAAATTGTATCGTATGATGCTCTATTTTAATGGAGCTTAGCGAAGTAAATTAAATCTGGAGTTAAAGTGTAGATTAAATTATTCCATATTTGGGGAGAGACTATATATCCAAATGATGATTTTCACCCAAATTTTAAAAAAAAAGTTCCACTGATGATTCATTAGTGTTTACAAAGTAAATGGGATAATATTTTATACCCCTGTAAATCCTTATTTTTTGATTCATTTTTTTTTCTAAATCATGGTGTTGCGTGTAATTTTTGTGTGAGCCTTTGACATTCTTAAAGGTAAAACTCCTACAGAAATTGCTAACATCCACCAATTATGGCAATGTCATTTCTTGATTATAATCTTTTCTCATGATCTTGTTGTGACTAATTGAATATACAGGAAGAGGTTGTGTTGTCATGTTCACCTAGCGTACCCTTCAAATGAACTAGAATGCCTGCACATATTCACACTCATGAAAGATAGGCCAAGATTATTTCTTTTTTCACAAATTTCAGAACCATTATAAATTTTGAACAACTGATTTGCTCGTCTGCTTTCGATCTCTACCTATATGAGGGGTAGTTAGTATTTCCTTGGAACACCAAATCTCTTACTAAACAATTTAGATTCAGTACACAATTTTAGATATCGCAGTATACCTTTATCTGAGTTAAAGAACCTAAGTCATGCAAGTGAGATACATTTAATTTATCAGTTAATCTTACCTTTTGTTGTATTTTCCATGTTGGCGTAAAATAAATATTGAACCAACCATTGTTGACAGATGAATAGTATTTTCGATTTTGATTAATAAAATCCACTATTTACAAATTCTTCCCAACATTTGTCAAAAGATAAATCGAAATTATTATGGTTGGGCCATGCCCTACCTATATTTATATTTGGTCACGTTTATTACTTAGACTATTCAAACTTAATATGGGATGGTATACCAATACCATATACAAATTCGTCTAAATTACATCGCGACCTGGTTTTTTCTTATATATATGTTTGATTAGTTTAAATTAGTATATATGCATATTACAATTAAATATACATCTTTAATAAAATTGGAAACAAATTATGTTATAATAATCAATGAGAGGATTAAGAGTGATGAATAACAAAATGACTTGTATGCAATTTCCATTCCCATGGTTAAGTTAACAGGTTTTTAAAAATTAATGATGTAGGTAATAAGAACTATTTTTCTTGAATTTAGGATATTGATTGTTTATTTAGAGTGTCTAATAAGAATTAATGGTTGAATAGTTATAGAGTTGTTACTAAGGAATGATATTCTTGATCATAGTAATGGTATTTATAGAATGATTTAAGTTTACACCTTGAATAAGTCAATTGATGAGAAAATAATGCAACTTCAATGAAAAAATAGACAAAATCCTTGTAAAGTTGTAATTTTTGTGAGTGAAATATTTCGCCTGTATCCTAACTCTATTGTGCTAATTAATCATGGAATCGATGATTTCTTTGTTTTAATTATAGATATTTATATACATATAAATATATTTATATAATACATTCAGTGTGTCTTTTATTAATGAGGTTATCTCTAGAGTTTTCACGTAAAGCATTTTAAACATTAAACAAAAGTTTACTTTGTATTTGTTCCCGCAGTTTTGAAACCACTTTTTCATGTAAAATTAATTCTCGTATATTATTAAAGTTGAGTTTTAATGACTAGTAGAAATAAATAAAAAAATTACCCTGGGTCAATCACTTAAATGGTTGTATCTTATTCCTTTCTCTTGATAAATAGAATTAGGAGATGTTACATATGGTATCAGAGTGGGTTCAACTCTATGACGATGGACTCGTGATGCATTCCACTATGTTAAATAAAATGAATAGAGTTGTATCACTAATAAATTTTGAAATTGTCCATGCAGGTAATCATGGTTAGAGGATGCACGGAATGTAGACGTTGTGGTGTGGGAGGAAGAGGTATGCCTCCTCCAGTTGTATCCACACCAGAGGGATCAAACCCTCAGGGAGATGAGAAGACCACTAAGCAGGAGCAGGTTGTTGTGGGAGATGTGGTAGGTATGATGAGATCCTTCTAGAGGATATCAGAGGCATTGATAATCTGTCTTGATCGGGATGATGGCATAATGTCTGTGCCCAATGAGGGTTCACAATGCACTCTAACAGGTAGTAGTAGTATACACAAAGAACTCAAGAAAGTGAAATTTCCTGAGTTTTGGGGTGTCGTGGACGACTTAGCCGTCGAGGCATGGTTGGAGAACATGGTGATGTGCTTCACACTGCATGATTACACCTCCAAAATGAAATTCTGCATGGTGGTATTTCAACTGAAAGGGAGTGCTCTACTTTGGTGGAAGACACTCCTACCTCAACTAAACATGGCCGTTGAAGATGTGTTATGGGAATTGTTAGAGGAACGATTCTGGGAGAGGTATTTGTCCGATGAATTCATTGAGTGCCAGCGTAATTAATTCAGCACCTTACAACAGGGTAGTCATACAGTACCATATTATGATGCCAGGTTCATGGAGCTACTCATATATGCTCCACATATGAACACGAAGAAGTTAAAGGTCAACAAGTTTTTGTTTGGCCTTAACTTCAACATTTGTGCAAAGGTGAGGATCTTGATGCCCTAAACGTTGCACGATGAGGTTCAGAAATCCCTCATAGCTGAGGAAGAGTTGAATAGTGGGGATCAGGGTAGGACTCCTTCTAGACAGACTAGACAAATGACATTGGGAGTGCAACAACATCAGACACCGACTAGATAGACTTCTAGGCAACACCGCAAAGATAGAATCCTAGACAGAGGACTCCTTATAGAGCACCACCACAGCAAAAGCAGTAGTGTTGTCTGCAGCAACAACAACAATGTCGTTCGCAGCAGAAACAACATTTTAGGCCTATTCAATAGAATAGACCAAGATCACAGACTTCTAGGACAACAATTTCTACTTCCGGAGCACTGGACCGAAGAATGGTTTTTGAACATGTGGAGAGCCACATTACTAGTGAGATTGTCTGATTGAGAAGGCTAGAGTGGTTGGATTGTTAGGACCCACTACAATTGAAGATTTGGGCATGGCCTACAGGATACATGCAGCGGTGAATAACAGTAAGGTCGAGCACAAATCTACTGTGCTTGAGACGTCAAGTATGATTTTCGATCAAACATTTAGTATTTTGATAGATTCAAGAGCTACAAAGAGATTTATTTCTAGTGCATCACTAAAGAGAATTAGGGTAAAGGAGATCGATCAGGATGAGTTCAGATACATAGAAATGACATTGGGAGACAAACAGAAAGTTGGAGGAAAGGTTATGGACTACAACATTAACTTGGGTGATTTTGTAACGAAGGTAAATTGTTATGTCACGATCTTAGGATCTTATGACATAGTGATTGACATGGACTAGTTGGAATCACATGATGTGATACATAACTGCAAGAAAAAATAGTTAGGTTTGACGAATGATTTGGGACAAAGTAGGGTGATTGTAGGAAAAAACTAAGGGGTTTCACTGAGATTTATTTCTTCCTTACATTTACAGAAAAGTATGTGCAAGGGATGCAAGTTATATGTCATCCTAGAACTTAACGAAAAGGGTGAGACAGAAGAATTTAAAAACCTTCCGGTAGTATCAGAGTTTGCAGACGTATTTCTAGAGGAACTACCAGGTTTTCCACCAGAAATAGAACTTGAGTTTACCATAGATTTGAAACATGGAACAAAATCAATTGCGAGAACACCATATCGGATGTCAATGCATGAATTGCAAGAGTTGAAAATGCAACTGAAGGAATTGTTAGACTTGAGACTTATACCTCCAAGTGTGTCACCAGGGGTGTGCCAATTATTTTTGTTAGAAATAAGGATGGATCATGGAGGCTTCGTATTTACTACTGTCAATTGAACAAGGCTACGATCAAGAACCAATATCCATTGACAAGGATTGACAATTTATTTGATCAGATGAAGGGAGCAAATGTGTTTTCTAAGATCGACGTGAGATCATGATATTACCAGTTATAGATAAAAGAGGAAGATATCCCTAACACCGCATTTAAGATGAGATTCATACACTATGAGTTCATTGTTTTACCATTTGGATTGACGAATGCCCCAGGCGTATTTATGAGTTTGATGAATGAGGTATTATGTGAATACTTGGAAAAGTTTGTTCAAGTATTTATCGATCACATACTGATTTATTCTCGGATGAAAGAAGATCATGATGAACACTTGAGATTGGTTCTACAGTGTCTGAGAGAAAACAAATTGTACGGGAAGCTATCAAAATGTTCTTTTTACCAATCAAAGATTCATTATTTGGGACATATCATATGTGGAGAAGGCATCGTTGTGGATCCAGCGAAAGTAGAGGCTATTATGGAATGGCCAGCTCCAACTAATGTACTATAAGAAGTACGTAGATTTATGGGGTTAGCAGGTTATTACCGACGTTTCGTCGAAGGTTTTTCAAAGATAGCAAATACAATTACGAAATTGCAGAAGAAAATTAAGAAATTTGTATAGTCTGAGAAATGCGCAGAAGCATTTCAAAATATCAAAGAGTTGTTAACGACATCACCAATACTGAAGGTTCCCGACATGGACAAAGAATTCTTGGTATGCACGGACGCATTCAAGGAAGGCCTAGGCGGATTTTTGATGCAAGACAGTTGAGTGATCGCTTACGTCTTAAGTAAATTGAGAAGGCATGCGGAAAACTACGCAACTCATGACTTGGATTTATTAGCGATCGTATATGACTTACGATTATGGAGACATTATTTGATTGCAAGAAAATTTGAATTAAAGACAAATCATTGTGGATTGTAGCATATTTTTACTTAGAGTGACCTGAATGCGTGACAAAGGCAATGGTCAGAACTACTAAGAGAATACGATTTCAAGATTACTTACATTAAAGGGACGACAAATAGAGTAGCAGATGCATTGAGTTGGATACCACGCATATTCTTGGTAATACCTCTTAAGACGAATATTCGAGAAAATATTCTAGATTTACAGATAGATGATGACTGGTATAAAGAAGTTAAGGATAATATTGGACAAGATACCATGATGGTACCTAAGTTTGAAGGATATTCTTTGGACAACGATATATTGTTGAGATATAACGACAGAATTTATGTACTTCCTAATGACGAATTAAGAATTTTGATCTTAAGAGAAGCTCATCGAGCAGTATACATGGCTCATCCGAGAGTCACAAAGATGAAGGAAGACCTTAATCCTTTATTCTTCTGGAAAGGAATGAAAGCAGAAATAGTTAGTTACATGGCGAGATGTCTAGAATGTCATCTAGTGAATACCTTGAACATAGACATCCAACAGGGTTGTTACAACCACATGTTATTTTGATCGATTTTCTGAACATTTGGGTTGGTTTAAAATGGGGCAAAATCTCTGAGGTAAGGTTTTGAAATGCATGAAAATTTGATCCATGTGAAACTTAGACTATCCCTAAAAATTTGGTCAGATTCAGACCCATTTTTTTACCTAGCAAAACTCAAACTATACCTGAAAATCTGACCGGATTCAGGCCCATTTTTTTACCTGGAAAAAGGGTTTGTTTGCCAATTGACGTACTCCTTTTCAAAGGTTATTATAATTGTACATCTCTAAGTTTTAGAAAAAATGTTTTCCACTTAATATCCAAGGACAACATGCAGATTTACAATTTCTTAGAATAGTTAGACACGTCAAAAGTTTATAACAATTCTCAAGATGGTTATTATTGTACGGTTTATTGCAATTTTCAAAGTCGTCATTATTGTATAGTTTTAGAAATAGTTTTTAATCTGAGACAGCCATGTATTCAATACGGAGCGGATTCGTGATTGATCGAAGGTTGAAGGAAGAAGAAATAAATGTAGTAAGAGGGCCCATAATTTGTAGAATAATTGGGGCAGTCTTCAGATGATGAGAAGACGAAGGAGACTTTTCATCGGTAGTGAGAGACAGCTTTGCTTTTATTAATATGTTTAAGAAGAAGATCGAAATGTAATTAAATTCATTTTAAATAATAATGTTGTTTCATTTTTAATTTGAAAATTGGATCTTATTATATTATATTTCTGGATAGTTATGTTATTTACAGTATATTAATTATTTTTATAATATAGTTTTAGATAGATATATATCAATGTGTATGTGTGTGAGATGTTAAGTTAAATTTTGTTTTTGTTGAATACTAAAATTAAATATTGATGTGGAAGAGAATCAAATATATATTTAAGTAATAAATTAGGAACTCTAGATGTTTTTATATTTAGTATGTTTGTATATTTGATGTATTTCTCATCTAGATAGAATTTGATAGTTAAAATAGTTTTAATGGACTATCAAATACCCCATCATTAAAGTTAACAAAAGCATTCAAAACTTTAAATTTTCATGTAAACCTCTCAAAATGGGTAAAAAGTGTTTTTTTAAGCAAGATTGTTTTTTTCCTTTAATGGGGCATGCCAAAGTTTGTTCTTATATTAGCAAAGATTGGATTTAATGACCTCTTTATAGTATCTTAGTTTTCTCTTTTCCTCTACTTCTTTATTGCACCACAATTTCTCTTTAAATTTGGATGTGATCCTATATTTAATGGTATAAATATTCTACAAAGTGAACTCACTATTCTCCAATGATATAGCCAAAACTTATCATCATTATGTCATTCCCACATAATTAAAAGTGGTCGATATATGTTGATTGGTGCCATTTTCCACCTTTCAAAACTAATGACATCTATCAATGTATATCAACTACTTTTAATCACAATACATCATGCTTTTTAGGAACATCATACTAAAACATAACACTTGAGGAACATCAAAAAGTGATATAACCCTTGATGGGTGTTGCAATCTGATGCAATTATTGAGGTACATAGTAATTTGACATAAGTCAACCAACATGAACGTCACAATGTAACATAACCATAGTCAACTTTGGTCAACCATAGTAATATGGTCACACATGTTTAACCATAGATGAACATAGCAATTTGACATAACTCAACGAAGTTGAATGTCACATTGTGACATAATCAATGGGAACATCAAAATCAAACATAACCCTTGATGAACGTTGCTATCTAACATAACCCTTGACAAAAGTTGCAATGTGATGAAGGTAAACCATAATCCTTTGACAAATGTCACAATCCAACATAACCCTTGATGATCATCACAATCTAACATATGCCTTGTCATTGCAATCTAACATAACCCTTGATGTTGCAATCATAATGCATCATACTTATCAAGAACACAACAATGAAACATAACCCTTAAGGAATATCAGAAAGTGATATAACCCATGATGAACATCATAATGTGACAAAACCATTAAGGAATGTACAATTTGGCATTAGTAAAAATTATGAACATCATAATGAAACATAACCATTGGGAATGTCACAATAGAAAAAAAACCTTACTCACTAAAACATAACCATTAAGGAACATCTCACTAAAACATAACACTTAAGGAATGTTGAAATGTGACATAACCCTTAATAAATGTCGCAAAGTGATGTAACCATAGACAAATGTAGCAATTAAACAAAACACAATGAAGATGAATGTCACAATGTGACGTAATTATTGTGGAACATCACAATCCAACATACATGTTGATGAATGTCACAATCTAACATAACCTTTGTCAAATGTTGTAATCTAACATAACCCTTGATGAACATCACAATCTAACATAACCCGTCATGTTGCAATGTGACAAAAGTCAACTAATTAATCCCTTTCCATACGTCACAGTCCAATATAACCCTTGATGTTGCACTGTGATGCAATCCAACATAACCATTCAAAAACATCACAATGTGATGAACATAACTCATTATCATAGTGTGACTAACATAACCCAACATTGTGATAAAGCATAACCTGTATAGAACATCGTAATGTGACAAAAGTCAACCATAGTCAACCATGTCCATAGTGAACCATGGCCAACTAAAGACAAACACGGTTGACATAAGTCAACCATGATAAACATTGCATCTATATGACAAAACCATTTAGAAACATCATATAATCTAACCTAATCCATGAAGAACATCGCATTGTGACATAACCATTGTGGAACACAACAATTCAACATAAGTCAATTAAGATAAATGTCACAATGGTACAAAACCATTGAGTAACATCGCAATCCAAAAATTCCTTTCTGGAACATTGTAATGTGATATAACCCTTAAAACCACTCAATTCAATATAAGTCCACCTAGATGAACATCACAATGCTACATAACCATCAAGGAACATCACAATTATGAAAAAACCCTTGATGAATGTTGTCATGCAACATAACCATTGAGGAACATAGCAATTCCATATAATCAAATCAAGGTGAATATGAATAATGACCATTTAGGACCATCGCATTGAAACATAACCCTTAAGGAATGTTGCAAGGTGACATGACCCTTAATGAACATCACAATTTGACATAACCATTGAGGAACACAACAACTCCACATAACACAATGGAGATGAATGTTGCAATGCGACATAATCTTTAGGGAACATCACAATCCAACACAACCCTTGAGAAATGTCATAATGTGACATAAACCCTGATGGACATCACATTTTGACACACATAGAAATTCTACATAAGTCAACCATGATGAAAATCCCAATGTGACATCACCAATGTAGGCATGATTAAACATAGTCAACCTTAAGTCAACCATGTTCAACCATAATCAAACATGGTCAACTATAATAAATGAAAGTTAACCCTAGTAAACAAAGATCAACCATAGTAGACCGAACATGAACCAAATTCAATAATAAGCCAACCATAATAAATCAAACATAAAATAAATTCAACCATATGTCGACCATAGTCAACCATAGTAAATCAAAATCAACCATGGTCAACCAAAGTTAACCATGGTCAATTGTAGACCACCATGTTCAAACATAGATATCCATGGTTAACCGTAGACAACCATCCTCTACCAAAGGTAACCATAGTAAAATATGGTCCACCATGTCATCTATAATCAACCATAATCAACATGGTTATCCATATTTAACATGGTCAACCAAATTCAGCCTTGGCCAATAATAGTTTAATATAGTCAACAATAGTTAACCATGATCAACCAAATTCAACCATGTTCAACCATAGACACCCATGGACACTCATTGTCAACCACAATTAAGCATGGTCACCCATTTTCAACCATAGTCAAACATGAATTAACCAAATTCATTCATGGTTAACTAAAGTAAAACATGGTCAACCATGCTCAACCATAGTCAAACATGGTCAACCAAATTCAACCATGGCCAATAATAGTTTAACATAGTTAACCATGGGAAACTAAATTCAACCATGGATAATCATGGTCAATCATAGACAACCATGGTCACCCATGGTCAACCATAGTCAAACACGGTTAACCATAGTGAAACAAGGTCACCAATGGTTGATGATAGTCAAACATGGTCAACCAAAGTCAACCATGGTCAATCATGGTCAACCATAATAAAATATGGTCAACAATAGTAAAACATGGTCAACCAAAGATGTTGGAACAGGGGCAGACCCAGGGTTCAACGCTTCAACAACGCACAAATAAAGCCCTAACTACCAACCCTTTCAGAAACACTTGCGAAGTAGGCGAAGTCTCACTCGAGGTAGAAGCAGGGGGGGTTACAGGACTTAGGTGTCTGTAACCAAGCTGAGACACAGATCTGTGATTATAACATGTTGCAGAGTACTCTAGCAACACTTTAGAAGATAAAATGCATCAGTTCATTAACTCGATTAACATCGAAGAACAAAACCCTAAGATAGATCGACGCAGTAACCATAAAGATTAAGTACTTCAACCACTTAGCACATAGAAATAAGCTAGATCTAAAATTCATTCATAAAGCACAAGTAAAGCACTAAGAAGATAAATGAAAAACACAACATGGCACAAAGCACATCAAAGACACAAGATATACATGGTTCACCCTAGTGTGGGGCTACATCCACCAACTACTTCGTCTTCTTTATTCTTCAATATCTTACATTCATCTTCTCCTATGCACTAAGCCACAGAGCCAAGCTTCGCAGAGGACAGGAGATTTGTGCACTAAGCACCAAATCCTCCTTCCCAAAATTAGGTCAAGGCACAGAGCCAACTCCTTTATCGAGCACAAAGCCTTACATACACATTATGTTTCACAAAGAAACTCAGAACTACTTGCACTTAGCCACTTAGAATTCACTCTCTGTCCTCTCTCCCTACATTACATTCTTACTTATTTATACTTTTACATTTCCTTACAAAAAGGCCTAAACATGGGTAAACCCATGGGCCGACATCCCATAACTCATTAAAAAACTCTAATGAATCCCTTGCTGAGTCCACATAGCCCACAAAACAAGTGAGCTTCGCGATCTCAGCTCTGCCTAGGCACTCCATCTTCAACCATCCCGACGAAGTCAAAAAAGTGGTCAAACCTGACCAAGGTTTCCTCAAAACTTGATCGAGGGCCAACAGGCCCCCAACACTCACTTGTGAATCATCCCGAGTCACCCAGGTCTGGGCAACGATGCTTTGAAGGCCTCAAGCTTCCTCGACTTACTGCTTTGCTTGAGCCTCCTTCTCAACAAGCTCCTAGATTTTCTACATTGTAACAGGCCCTTCCAGGCGATGTTCCACTGTTGCAACCATTTGGTCCAATTGCAAGCCTTGTCCTTCAATTTCTTGGAACACCTTGCATGCTTCATCCTGCACAGGTTTCAACTTCTACGTGACTTCCATTACTCTGCCCTAGATGGCAATGATCTATTGTTCTACTATGCGCTGCTCTTGTGATATTTTCATTCTCTCGATTGCAGTGACTAGCTTCATCTATGCCTGCATGGAGGAGGCCTGCTGTTGCGCCTACTGTAAATACATTTCCAACTTCCTTAGCTCTTGATCTTTTGCGAGGCATTCATAAGTCTCGTGCTTCTATCACTCAGTTGTTTTCATTATGATGTGAGGGCTATGATTCTTGCAATTGCATTCTTAGCGGCTTCCTCCCTATGATCGCACACCTCCTGTGGAGTGCTCGGTACTGTCTAGATCTCCAACTCTATTATCCTTTCTTGAATCTATTGGATGGTCTCAACGAGCTTCACCACTTAAACGTTGACTAATTCATGTTCCTCCTATGCCAAGCCTGGCACAAAGCGAAGTGATTTATTTAATGTTTCTTTGACCGCAGTCTTCTCCGCGAGTAGTTGGTCCTTTTCTATTTGTATCTTTTCTTTGTCCTCCTCGAGCATCGACCAAAACTCATCTCTCTCATTTTCATAGGTGGTTACACAATACCACACAACTCATAGTTGCTCTAAGACTTCCTCTTTCTCTTGTTTCAAGGCTTTTGTAGCCTACTCCTTTTCTTCTTGGACTTTATGAAGTCAAGCCTCTGTTGCATCTACAAGACTTCTTAATTGGATGGGCTCATCCCCCAATTCCGCAGCCTCCGACGAGGAAGGCGCAGTAGGCATTGCGCGGATAGATTGAATAGCCTGCTATATTTCCTTTAATTCCTTCTCGACCCGTTCATACATCTCTTCCTGCTTCACTCCATATCTCTACAAGAGATCATCTGATGCATCCTCCATGGATCCTCAGACTAGACTGATATCATCCTCTGTAAGTGTGGCCTCCATCTGGGGCTTTCTAGCATGCGTCTTCTTTCTTGCTGAAGGTTTCTACGGTGAAATCTTCCTCTTCTGTGGTGTTTCAGTAGGGGGATCTTTCGGCGGTGTATCTTCGCCTTCTCCTTGCTTTTCTCCTTCATCCCCTCCTCCCTATCCATCTGCTTGGTCTTCTCCTCCTCCTTTTGTGGGCACACTAGATCCATTTTCTTCACAGGCGTTGTCCTCCTCGTCGGTCTCTATATTATGGACGTCTTCCTGCTTCTTCTTCTTCTTCTTCGTTCTGCTGGAATGTCCAACATGCTCAACTTGGGTGACCAAGGGGATTCCTATGATGTCAATGTCAGAGAATTCTACATCATCGACCGGTACAAGGAGCTCCTCCGGACATTCCTTCGTGATTTGCTCCATGTACTCATCTGTCAATTTGTAATATGACTGTAACTCTTCCTTGCTCTCATCTTTGCGCGTAGTGATATAGATAAAATGTCGATCTGCACAGAACTTAGCTAGTGGTCTGTACTGGTGCAGGGTGCACGATGTCATGAGTGGAAATGCTTCAATGGAAACCTTCAGTTGCTGATAATAGGCATGGAACACAATGTTAGACTACCATTTCTTTGACATGTCGTTGGTGTACCATAATGTAGAGAACCTTGTGGCCAACGACTCCGATGGTTCGATCTCCAGGAAGGTGGTTCCTTCAGGCATTTTCCAAGTGACATATGCAATAAACACAAGCAACCAACTAAAGTGGAACTCATATCCCTGATCCTAACTTTGCGACAGTCTTTTTCCATTTCATTGACGAGGTAACTCACTGAATTCATTTGCATGCCCTCCACACATTTTCCTGCAAGGTCCACCATGAACCCAGTGACCTGTGTGGTGTGGTTCTTTCTTACGAGCTTGCCAGCTATGAGTTGGAAAGCGAGGCGCACTGTGCCATCCTGAATAGAGGATACCTTGTAGCCTCACTTTCTTTTTTCAACTTATCCATATGCTTCCTTGATGATTTTTGCACCTAGTCGACGACGCCTGGACACCTTCAGACATAGCTCTATCATCCATAAACTTTTTAGGAACCTCCTGAATAGACTTCTCTAACTGAGTGGGTTTGCCTGACATTCTCACTTTTAAATAGACGGGTTAGTGTAGGCGAATGGATAGGGGAGTAGAAAAATGGATGGCAATGTCTAGCTTCTGATAACAAAGTTCGACACACAATCAATTCTCTTCTTGGCTTAGTTAATCACAGGTGGAAAAAAGTGGTCCCAATGCATCATTCGACGGGTTAAATAAGCAAGTGTCGTAACAGATTCTTCCAACGTGAAGGAATGATTCCATCACTGTGAATATGTCCGTTATGGCATGGTCTCAACGTCCAAAATCTCATAAATTCATTTTCTAGCCGTTCTGGAGCGTCGTTCTAACGGGCGGGGTGCCTCCAACGGTCATATAGCTTCGCCATGGAGAAGTCCCATTCTGCGTGGTTCTACTATTCCGGTGAGGTTCAAGTCCTCCAAACCTACCTCCTGCGAAGTCTTCCATCTGTTCCCTATAGCTTCCTGTAGTTTTTCTAACTTGGCTTTCTTATTACTGAGCTTCCTTGCCTTCTTTCGTGTGATCTGAGTTTCTCTAACAGTTTCTGGAATCCTCTTTCCATTTTTATTCTTATCTTCTCCTAGCATAGTGACTTTGCACTGTTGATGTGCTCTTAAAGGGGTCAAAGTTAGTATCCCTTCTCTTATTAATTCCAGGTGGGTATTCTTTTTTCTTTCAAGGATAGGTCCTTCAAACCTTCTTGTGTTCTTTCAACTTCGACAATTAATTCTCTTGCCCATTGTTGCTTCGAATTATCTTCTCGTTCTTCTATTAGTCCGTCTATTTTTCTAGCTATGAAATCCCTTAGTTCTTACTTTTTCTTTTCTGCAACTTCTTCCTATGCTTTCCTTCTGATCTAATCTTTCTCAATCCAATTCTTTCCTAACAAAAGTGGGAAAGAGGCATTGTTCTCAACATCTTAATGACTTCAAATTCCTCTTCAGTCGATGTTCCATGGATAATCATAGGTACTTTAGTAACTCTTCAACATAGGGTTATCATCTTACCTTTAAACGAGCCTATCCTTCTCAATGAAGGTATCACAACAGGCTTTCCCAAAATTTCCCAAGTTTCTCCTATCATAATATTTACTTATGTTTCTTCATACAAGACACAGTCTATGTCGAAATCTTCTATTCTTGCACTTATGCGTTGTTCTAATTTCAGTATCTCTGGTAAGTTGACGTCTTTGTGATCATTCATCATTTCTTTCAACTGTAATAACATAGTCTGAGCTTTCTCTGATTCTTTCTCTTTGTGATTCTCTAACATGCTCTTGACTTTCTTCATAGTTTTATTGTCTCATGTTCATCCTTTCAACTTTAGCAATCATCTTTGGACAATCCTCAAACTCATGACCAATAATTTTACAACAAAGACAAATAGGACCTGTACCAAGGCATTCCTTAGCAATATGTCCCAGTCTTCTGCAATTATAACATAGTGTCACTCCTCTCTTTCTCTTGTATGTTCCCCAACCTCTCATGTACTGTGCAATAGGATCACAGCGCTGGACCTGCAATCTGCAAAAATTCTTTATAGGTTCCTGCATCCACTTATTAGTCCAAAAAATCTTTCTATGCATAGGAATAACATATATTTCTTCATTTCTATTATCTTTACTTAGATCAATTCTTTCTTCCAACTATGGCCTAGCTTCCAGACTAGGAAAAAATCTATTAAACATACTTAAATTCATGCTTTCTAAACAAAAAATTTCGCTCATCTTACTCTTATCAAAGAACAGAGCTTTACCTCTTTTAAGATCTTACCTCTTTTTTTCAGATCGGGTTTCTTTCTTAGCACAGAGCTTCGTCAGTTGAGTAGAATATTGTGCACTTTAACAACAGATCTACGCAAATACCTTCTCTTTTCTTTTCTTCAGTTCCCAACAATCACAATTTCAGGTCCTGACAATGGAACCATTTGTTGGCACAAGGGAAGACCTAGGGTTCAATGCTTCAACAACACACCAAAAAACCCCTAACTATCGGCCCTTTCAGCAACACCTATGAAGCAGGTGAAGTCTCACCCGAGGTAGAAGTAGGGGGGGTTACAAGACTTAGGTGTCTGTAACTAAGCTAGGACGCAAATACGTGATTATAACACTTCACAGAGTACTGTAGCAACACTTTAGAAGAGAAAATGCATCAGTTCATTAACTTCATTAACATCGCATAACAAAACCATAAGATAGATCAACACGGTAACCATAAATATTAAGTACTTCAACCACTTAGCACATAACAATAAGCTAGATATATCATTCATTCATAAATCACAAGTAAAGCACTAAGAAGATAAATGAAAAACACAACATGGCACAAATCACACCAAAGACACAAGATATACATGGTTCACCCCAGTGTGGGGCTACGTCCACCAACTTCTTCGTTTTATTTATTCTTCAATCTCTTACATTTATTCACTCCTGTGCACTAAGCATCAGAGCCAAGCTTCACAGAGGATAGGAGATCTGCGCATTGAGCACAAGATCCTCCTTCCCAAAATTAGGTCAAGGGATAGAGCCAACTCCTTTATCGAGCATAAAGCCTTACCTACACATTCTATTGCACAAAGAAACTCAAAACTACTTGCACTTTTCCACTTAGACTTTGCTCTCCATTCTCTCTCCCTACATTACATTCTTACTTATTTATACTTTTACATTTCCTTACAAAAAGGCCTAAACATGGGTAAACCCATGGGCCAACATCCCATAACTCATTACAAAACTCTAATGAACCCCTTGTTGGGTCCACATAGCCCGCAAAACAAGTGAGATCCGTGATCTCAGCTCCTCTTAGGCACTCCATCTTCGACCAGCCTGTTGAAGTCCAAAAAGTGGTCAAACCTGACCAAGGTTTCCTCAAAACTTGGTCGAGGGCCAACAAAAGATAACCATGGTAAAACATGGTCAACCATGTCATCCATAGTCAACCATAGCAAACATGGTCACCCATGGTCAACCAAACTCAACCTTGGTTTACCAAAGCCCATCATAGTCAAACATTGTCACACATAATCAACCATGTCTAACCAAAGTCAACTATGGTCAAACATAACCAAACATGGTCAACCATAGTCAACAAAAGAAAACCATAGTCTAACATGGTTAAACATACTAAAATATCATAGATATTTTATTATTAATTATAGTTATATTTTAATTCACAAATCTATATTCCTTCCCACATATGTTGGTCGTCGACTAACACAACCACATAATTGAAAGTGGTTGATATATCTCATCGATGCCATATGGCACCAATTGACTTATATCAACCACTTTTAATTATGTGGTTGCTCTAGTTACATCGAAAGGCGTATACCTATTGACAATGGGCACAATTAATCACCTTTTAATCTAAAATTTTAATCTGATGGCTAACAATTGAAGATGTTGGCATATTCTTAGTCGTCCTCCCAAATCAATGAATGTGATTTACTCTTCATAACTTCCTTGTATTTTTTAATGCATTAGTTAACCTGTTTGCTTTTTAACATTTACCTAATCATATTAAGAAATTACTGTAGCACTATATGATTTCCACGTTTAAATGATTAACCTTTGGGATTACCACGTTTGGATTTGCTCAGCTATAGGCGCGTTTCATTTTCTGAGCGTTTCATTTCTGACTTTCATCAACTATCCGCGTGTTTCATTTTCATTTTCTGGCTGTGGGCACGTTTCATTTTCCAGTTGTCCACGCATTTCATATTGGATCGTCAAATTCCATTTGTCCGTGCATTTCATCATTCCAATTGCGGGAGGAAGCTTTGGCATCGCCTTTCGGCGTTCATTAGCCACGGTTTTGAGTGGTTGTAGAAGTATATCCAATTCAAAATTGAACTAGGATAATATTAGTAGAAATTGTAAGTTATTCATATATGTAAAATAAGTGTTTTTATTGTTTTATTATTTTGACTTTGACTTTGATGTATTTCCAAGTGGCATTTTCAACCATTAAAATGATGTCAAGTGTTTTTATTGTATTTTTTAAGAATTTATTTTGAATATGACCTTGATGTAATTTTTGTTGTTGAAATTTCAGGATTTAAGTAAAAATTGTAGTTTTAATAAAATTTTAAATTTTACAAATAAATCAATTTTTATTTTAAATATTCAATTCAAAATTGTAATTTTAGTAAAATTTAAATTTTATAAATTAATTAATTTAAAATTGTAATTTTGTGATTTCAACTATTTTTGTTTTTTTAACAGAAGGAGGGCAAAAATTATATTAAAAAACTGCGAGTAAACGCAGGAAGAGTACAGAGTCTGTGTTACAAGAGTTGCAAAATTCAAAATGTGCTCCCTTGTATGCTTCTGGATGGAAGTGAAGAGTAGGGGTAGTGCTTACTAAAACGCTAAAGCCTATTTGAGCTGCTACGGTGAAAACCATGCAAAAAGATCCTAGTAAAAGCGTAATAAAACACTGCATACACTTAGATTTTGTTTTGATCCGGTGCATGGGATTCTTCCTCTGTTGGAGGCTGCAGGTTGAGTGTAATATACCAGATATAAAAGGTATGCAGAACAGAAATAAAATACTAGAAATGGCAGAATAACAACAATATAACCAGAATAATCACCACAATAACACTGAAATGATATAAGAATACAATAGAAATAGCACTTTGATTCTGAGAGCAATGTTCATGGGCCTTTTCGAGGGGGCAACCTCCAATCGAGCAGAGCTCTATTACAATAATTTCCAAGCTAGGGTTCTCATACCCTCGACTCCTATTTATACTAAATATGTCTATCAAAAGAAGCATCTAGAGGAAGATCCTTCTAGAAGCAGAAGCTTCTATTAGGTATTCTTACATTCGATTTATTCTATTTTATTGCAAGGCCTTATTAATATTAACCTTTATTACATCCGAATATATTGTTCTACCTATGTGCGGGTTAGGACCCTAACATGTCCTCCCCCTTAAAAACAACCTTGTCCTCAAGGCTTGAGATGTGGAAATTGTTGCAGAATGGTAGCTGGTTCCCAAGTGGCATCTGCTGGAGTTGTATCTTTCCACTAGATTAACACTTCCTTGATGGTTCTCTGATGCAGGTGATGCTCACATTGGTCCAAAACTTCTTGTGGTTGTATCCAAATGGATCCTTCTTCGGCTAACTCGAGAAGGTTGGTTTGAATTTGGCACTTTGCTCCGATCACCTTCTTTAAGCAGAAAACATGAAAAACAGGATGTAGCTTTGAATGACTGGGAAAAGCTACTTGATAGGCCACCTGTCACACATGCTTGAGAACTAT
>JASDQU010439110.1:64633-105540 GCA_032191745.1 Picea mariana | reverse complement strand
TTATAATACACTCATCACTTCACTTTATTATTTACCTTTTAAAATATCTTAAACCACTTTGACTACTTTGACCTTTTGGGGCTTCTAGATGACATATGAGGGTCCTCCAACTTCGTAAGGCCATAACTCTCAAACCATGAGGAATTATGTGACATTCCACATACCACCAGAAATGGAATGACATGTAATATCCATCTAGAATATTATTACCTTCAAATATAAAAAAAATCATACCGTTATCTATCAAACAAACTTGGGTCCATTACCCAAACCTGGGTTCTCCAACTTCACATGGTAATAACTCTCTAACCATGAGGAGTTATGTGACGTTCTACATACCACTGGAAATTTCATGACAATCACTATCCATATAGGATAGTTTCCCTGAAAAATTCATTGTCTCTCATATCATTATTCCACAATTAATCATGGGTTCTCTTACTCCGCAAAGCCTCTTCCCATGAGGGCTTTCACCATAAGGGGACCACTTTGGAGTTCATCCATATTTACTTCTTATCAACCATGAAAAAACAATAATGAGTCATATTTACATCAAACAATATTGGGTCCATTACCCAAACCTTTGTGCTACAGGTCTTTCTTCAAGGGTTGACATCAATGACAACCAACCTTAATCAATAGAGTATCCCTAAGGACAGTTCAGTTAGGGGGAGCAACCCCGGATGGAAAGACACCTTTTCCATTGATAACAAAGGGGGATATATTTATCAGATGCAGGATAGAAATTCTTGGAGAGAGAGCATAGAGGCATGTAGACAGGGGGAGCAGCCCAAGGAGAGTTTAGTCAGGGGGATCATCCCCAAAGGGAGATACCCTTTTCCATTGATGTCAAATGGGGAGATATATAAACATTGATGAGGAGTATAAGCATGAATTTTATCATGACTAAGTGTTTCCATCAATGTTGGTGTTGCCATCAATTCCAAAGGGGGGGATTATCAAACAATTGGATTAGTTTGATGGACAATTGGTATGGATTGTTGTTTTTCATTACTTTCAAACATTGGAGAGTGATATTGTATATTGATGTCAATCCTTAGTGATTGATGTCAACCCTTGGAGAAAGTCCGGTAGCAAATTCTGGTAGAAAAAAGGTTTGGGTAATGGACCCAAGTTTGTTTGATGTATAATG
The DNA here is from genome assembly GCA_032191745.1 of Picea mariana. Lineage (NCBI taxonomy): Eukaryota > Viridiplantae > Streptophyta > Pinopsida > Pinales > Pinaceae > Picea > Picea mariana. The sequence continues at coordinate 104,387 of JASDQU010439110.1, read as the reverse complement.
GTATCAGTTTTAATATATTTGAAGGTAATACTATTCTATATGGGTAGTACATGTCATGCCATTTCCGGTGGCATGTGGAACATCACATAACTCCTCACGGTTAGAGAGTTATGGTCATGTGAAGTTGGAGAACCCAGGTTTGGGTAATGGACCCAAGTTTGTTTGATGTATAATGGTATGAGTTTTAATATATTTGAAGGTAATAATATTCTATATTTATAGTACATGTCATCCCATTTCTGGTGGTATGTGTAACGTCACATAACTCCTCACACTTTAAGAGTTATGGCCTTACGAATTTGGAGAACCCTCACGAGTCATCTAGAAGCCCCAAAAGGTCAAAGTAGTCAAAGTGGTTTAATAGATTTTTAGAAGATAAATAATAAAGTGAAATGATGAGTGTACTATAACTCAAATCAAATACAAAATAAATTATTTAAATAGTAAAATTAATGGAGAAATTACTAAGTTGACAAGTGGTTAGAAGTGGGTTAGCCATAAAATAAGGAAAGTGGTTTAAGATGGTTAGAAGGTAACCCCTTGAGGTAAAGTGAAGTGATGAGTGTACTACAAGTCAAAGTGGATACAAAATAAATTATTTAAATAGTAAAGTTAATGTATAAATTACTAATTGGACAAGTGGTTAGAAGTTGGTTAACCCTAAAATAAGGAAAGTGGGTTAAGATGGTTAAAAGGTAACCCCTTGAGGAAGCTACATGAAGGTACAAATAAGAGGAAAGGCTCTCTAATTTTAAATCACACTTGAGAATATTGAATATCTACAGGTGACTGAGGTAACCAAATAATATCTAAGCCGAATTTCAGATAGAAGGTGAAGTAAACAAGGTCGAAATGCAAGGGAGGATAAATTATTTTGATGATGTTTTCTAATGTATGTTATTTACAGGTCATCTCACCATTTTCACAATAATTTTTTTTCTAGAATGACTCAGACTGTGAATTTGATATGAAATTTAGAAAACATATTGAAGTAGATTTCGTACGAAATTCATCTTGTGTGTAATTTTAGTTTTGGAGTTACACTCCGTGGAAAATAGGGTTTGTGGCTAGTCCTGAAACTAGTCTAAAATATGTGTTTTGGGTAAAAATGTCATAACTATTCATAACATATCCAAATTAAGTAATACCATATGTGTTGGTTAGAGTGTAGTTTGTAGTATTCTATGTAAAATTTTCAAATCCATACAACAAATATTCTGTGCGAGGCATGCTCTAAAAGTTCGCTCTCTAGAATAAGCCAAAATTCAACAAGGTATGCCATTTTTGCTACAACTCCTTTTCTGAGAGGTTCCAAGTAGTGAAACTTGGAGGAATTGCATAAAAAAAATTGAAGAACATTGTGTACTATTTTCATATCTTTATCATTACAGGTACATAGTTATGATTATTTCAAGTTAGGGTTGTTGACTAATCCAAAACTAGTCATGTGAGACTAAAGAAAAGTTTGATGAAAATGCTAGTCTCTTGTTGTTAAAGTTAAGGAAGGTTTGAAGATATGTGATCATATACACCAGGTCGATTACAGAGTTACAAATCAGATTTGGATGATGAAATTGATGAGGGCTTTTAGTTGAGGTACATGTTGGGTACATGATTGAGACAAGTAGTTGATGAGTTGGAACATACATGAGGTGTATAGTTGATGATGTTGGTACACCTTGATGAGTCATAGTTGAAGAGTAGTTGATACATGATTGGTACATGGTTGGAGGCACTTGTTAGTATTATTTTTGACACATGGTTTATGGATGATGTAGCATACTTGTATTGGTATATTATTAGAAGCATATATTGATCTTGGGGATGATTATGAGTTGTTGTGTTATGCTTGGTTGATTCACATATTTGAGAGTTGTCTTGGTGATTGATCTTTGTGAGTAGATCTAATTTGGTTGATGAGACATGTTGTTGTGATAGGTTGTTTGGACAGGTCGTCGTGACATGTTATTTGTACAGGTTTGGTGCATGGTTGATGCACTTGTTCATGGTATAGGTTGAGGTACAGGATTGGTACATGGTTGATGCACAGGTTCATGGTACAGGTTGGTGCATGGTTAATGCACTTGTTTATGGTACAGGTTGACTATAGGCTGTTTGGTACAAGTTGGTGCATGGTTGATGCACTTGTTTATGGTACAGGTTGATTATAGATTGAGGTACATGTTGATGCATGGTTCAGGTTATTGGTACAGGTTGTTTGGTGCAGGTTTATTGGTACATTTTTACAACAATATATCTCACAGTGATAGTGTGACAGTGGTTCCATCATTCTACTTCTACGTCAGGGTGGTTGGACGGAGCAATGACAAGTGGTTGTAGCCACCTTCCAGTTGTATCTAGAGAACATAGGGGGTTGTAGCCTCCTTCTGGTTGTGGCCAGAGAATTTGGAAGTTGGAGCTTCCCTTAGGTTATATCTCGAGAAACTAGGGGGTTTGAGCCTCCTTCCAGTTGTAGCTGGAAAACAAAGGATGTTGGTGCTTCCAATGAATGTAATTCTTAAATACATATAAGAAAAAACATTCTATGGTTTTCTCTCGCTTTGGGTTTCCACGTAAAACACCGGTGTACTATGTATGTGTGTGATTGATCATTTGTTCATTGTTTATTTAGTCTGCAACTATTGGATGATAATGCTACATTGATATAACACTTGCATTTTATGGCGAAAAAATGATTAAATTGCTCTATTACTGATTCACCCCCCATCTTAGTAATCCAACAAGTGCAATGTATCTTCGTAATATAATAATATTTTGATAGTGAGACCAAACTCTAAATTATCCTACAGGATACGTTAGTTCATGAGACTATTATTTTTTAAGATATCTATAAAGGATAATAAATCCATCCTATATGTTGAGGGGAAATGGAAAATCAAGAAACTATTATTGCATAAGATACCTAGAAAGGATAATAGATCCATCCTATATGTGGATGAAATTCTCATAAAATGATATACAAGGAATCAAGGTCCTAGGTAGTAGAAGGCATAAATATTAAACCCTATAATACAAATTACCTCCTAATAAATACACTCTTGAATACTTGCCAACATATACCATTACTTTGAAATTTTGAGAGAGACTTGGGAAAACTCTTAATGCTTTGGACCTAGGTATTTATGGTGGACCCTAAGTGACTTCTTAAAAAATGAACATATTCTCAATAAGTACCAAAATTAACAATACACGTGCTTGTTGAAATGAGCACAATCACAATCTAAAGTACGCCGTGCTTTTGGGTAAAATGTGAAATTTTTTTCTTATTGATATATGTCACTAGTGGGTAGTAAAAAGGGATAGTACTGGTAAAAATATATGAAATCATTGAAGTCACTATCCTACTTCTTTGTAATGTGTATGTAAGTATGTTTTATCTCAAAGCCCATATTTAAACTCTTAATGTGACAAAGTTAATAAGAACAAGTATATGAAATCATTGAAGTCACTATCCTACTTCTTTGTAATGTGTATGTGAGTATGTTTTATCTCAAAACCCATATTTAAACTCTTCATGTGACAAATTTCATAAGAACAATATGGCCTTGAAGCTTTACCAGCCCAAAAGTCAAAATTAGGCTTTGGGATAAGTCCTAAGATTCATGTGTTTGCATCCCCTCTCTCTTTGTGATCTATTTGGTTTTATGATTAGTTATTTTATGGTGGTGTGTATATGTGTGCAAACATCAATTCCCATCATAGTATGTTATGGTGTGGAATGCTAAGAAATATGCAACCACCTTAAAATGATTCAACTCTGACTCCATTATATATAGAATGCTATGTTTTCATATTTTTTGGATTAGTGAGAGGTGAAACCTTATGAATTATTCTACAAAAAACAAAATAAGAAATTGCAGTACAAATCAAAAGAAAAAAAAAAACCTCTTTGTTGTTGTAGAAATTTAAAGCATGTGTCCATTATTGAGGTCAAAGAATTTTAGTTGTACCACAATATAATTATCTCAAGTTTTTCCTAACAATAGAGAAAGAAAATCATCCAAAATAGCTTTCAAATAAAAGGGAACTTCCTCAAGCTCTAACCTTCCTAAAAGAATATTGGCATAATCAAGCACTTCATTTATCAGTGTTATCAAGGATTTTCTACTAGCTTAATTTGTTCATGTGAGATCATGTTGAGTTCCATCTGATTCAATGTCCATGAGAATTTGCAACATCCCTATAGTCAAATTCAAAAAATAAAGTTGGCATCATTTCCTTCTGAGGTCCAAGGCTTGCCAAATTTCATAGTTATATGGTAAGTCAAAGACTACCATATTGGTCCAAATCAATAAATCATGAGAAGTAGGTAGACATTCTTGATCACTGAATCTTACCAACATCGATATAAGACAATATAAAAATTTATCAAAGGTCCTAAAATAGATTCAAATAAATGTGACATTATATTTATTTCTTACCTAGAATCCCATTCATGGGTGTTTTGATCTCATGCAAAATAGTAGCAAGAAATTGAAAAATCATGGAAAAAGAACCAATGTCATAATTCAAATTATGACAAAAGAGAAAGTCAGATGCATTTTTGAAACTTATTGAAGATTTAATGAATTTTAACAAGATTGGAAAAATTACTGAGCTGAGAAATTTTTGTGTTTCCCTTGAAATAAGACAAATACCTTCATTTAATGAATCCAACCACAATAACTAACCTTTTGATTGTTGACCATGGGAGAGGAGGCTTCTGGGCAAACCTATAAAGATGGCACTATTTAGATCAGTAAAAGAATGCTTGTAGGATGATAAGCATATTTTCCTAATCCCAAAATGAAGGAATGACTAACCAAAAATGTGGACAGATAATAGTAGATTTCTACTCATTTGGATTAGTAAAATATTGCTTCAAGGATGATAAGCATATTTTCTTAATCCCAAAATGAAGGAATGACTAACCAAAAATGTGGACAGATAATAATAGATTTCTACTCAATTCTAATACCTATAAAGCATATGATGCTTTTGGAATAGCTTTCCAAAATCAAGTGCACTTACATATGATAATCCATTATTTGTAACTAGAGGTATATACAGTATGAAAGGAATTGAATTATCTATAATATCACATACATTAACCGCTATGGCATGATTTCCAATAAGTTGGTGTAGTAAGTTTTCCACTAGAGACTCCACATCAAAAAATCCATCTAAATATCTACTCAAGAGGCATGTTAACAATATTTGAGATTCTACCAAGAAACCTTAATGATATATGACAATAATACAAGGTCTTTCATTACTTACAAAAATTATTCTTTGCATCCAATAATATTTAGTTCTTGCTAAGAAAACTTGATAAGAAATGAGAGCATTCTTATATTTTCAAGATTTCAAACACTAATGTCTAGTCATACATAATCATTTTAAACCATTAATGTCCAATCATACATAATATTTTTAAACCATTGATGTCTAGTAATACATAAGAATTTTAAACCACTTTAAGGCCTAATGAAATGTAAAATATTATTCCTCGAAGAAAATAAACAGAAACCCCTTTTATCTTTCCTAATGACAAAAATTATCTAGATAACAGAGGGAAAGGATGGAATGCACAATATTTATTATCTACATAACATATTTGTCTAGATATTAGAATATGAAAACATAGGAGGATGGATGGGATATGACCTATTGTGTTGGTAGAATAAATGAGCCATCATACTTTTCTTACTATTATTCTAGCACTAAAATTCCACCAGCTCATTGTCCAAAGAAATCAACATAGGAGAATGAAGATATAAAGGGATAACTAAAGAATCATCCACCTTTGGAGGATTAATCGCGATGGACAAGGCCAAGGAGAGTCGGTCAACATTTTTAATGTTATGGTTAACTATGTGTTTCATTGAACTATGGAAAGGATTGATCCAAATGTCTTGTTCGTTGAGATGAGTATGTCTCTTTCCTAATAGTTCAAGAGATATCATTGCTCAAAAAGACATTTAGTGAAAGAGGGCACCCTTGTTTGACTCTTACAGTTCTCTGGAAAAATACAAATAGGTTGTGTTTCATTCATAGGTGGCCAAGAACCAACTTGTAGAGTTGCATGATGGCAGCTAGGAGGGTGTTTAAAATGCCAATTTAAAAAAAAAAATCTTGGAACCATGAAAAACTATTTTTGAAAATATACAAATAGTGGAATACTTTCAAAGAGTGATGATAATCCTCCTCAATAATAGCACTGAGTGTGAAGATGTGGTTACTTTGTGATGCTTCAAGTGAAAACCTGCATACCTTTTAGCCTTGAGGTTCCTACTCTCCAACTCATCTTAAATCTATAAATGAAAATTGTAGCATATAGTTTTAAGAATGTATGCCCAACCATGATACTTCAATATTTTTTCAGAACTTATCGAGCCCGGAGATAGAGAAATTCAACTATAAGGATCAAAATTATGGTAGGATGCTTTGAAAAATTCTATTCAACATGAAGTATAATGATAGTTTCTATTTAACATGTAAGATAATAAGGGTATCATCATGGGATTTGGTCTAGTGGCAAGCAATGAGGTTATTAGGCTTGTATTCATGAAGATACCCGACTTCAAAACCCCCCAATGGGTGTGGATGAAGACATTTGAACTTATTGGGTGACTCATATCATGTAAGTTTAGCCAAAAATATTTTATGAGAAATATTTCTCAAAAAAAATTAAAAATAATAGGGATGTATTAACTTTTGACATTTTCTAGGTTGCAATTGCAATGTTTCTTCTCTAGCTTTTCAAAATTAAAATGGATTGAAGGGTAATGGAAAATGTGTATATTACACAAATTTAGAGATGATACTCAACACATGAGAATGATTTATACCTTTAAAGTTTTACAGGTTTATCTTTCACATAGCATACATACAAAGGAAAAATTGTGACCTCCTAGATAAAATTAAGTGGAAATAATTGAAATGGTGCAGACATATAATTTATGATGATATACTAAGGATTTGTTTAGTAATTGTTGTGAAGTTACTCAAGAAAAGTTTCTCATTAAATGTGGTAGTATACAACTTAATAATAGGGATTAATAGCTAGACTTACTTTTCCCACTATGATTACCAATATGCTTGTTCCAACTCTAAAATTAAATGATAACTTATTGAAATGTTTTCTATATTAATGTTTTTTATATTAAGTTGTGATGGTTTTCCATGTAATATAGGTGTACATTTGATGCCAAGATTATAAAAAAAAAAAAACTGATCTTTCCAACCTCCACATGTTCCCATTAACTACTCTAAGACCAAAACAAGCCTTGCAACATTTTCATTGCTCTCATTTCCACCTATGACATGTTACATTAATTCCTTTATAACAACAATTTCTAGGATACTTGATGTCCCCAATCCACTGCCACATGGAATCTTAGGTTATGTGCTTATGCCAAGGCATGTCGATGACATAATTCTATCACATGGAATGATAGTGCCAGTCATAGTGAGTGCATCTTTGACCAAGTGAAATTGATCATCCTCACAAAATGGAGGAGAAATGGACCTGATATCCCAAATATGCAACTTATTTTCTGCATGATCACATATTAAAATTCCCTCTTGATCTCAAAAATATTTATGCCCCTACTGGAAGAGTTCCCTCCATATCTATTTCCATATTCAAAACACACTGAATTCTCTTCGAGCTCCATGGTGGAGTATCACTCCAACCATCAATGAAATCCACATGAACTAGTAATTCAACATGTGCTCTTTTTGGCTAGAGTGGTTGACTATTTTCAATGTGATGATGTTCATATCCATTAGATATGTGTGTAGCTACATTGTTTAGAGGATTTGAGGCCTAGTCTGTTCACAATAAAAAAAAAATGGCATGTTGGATGATTATAGAAATCCTTATAAACTAAGTACTATTGATGATGCATGGAAATGTTAAAAATTAAACTCCCCAAATTATAGAAACACAAATTTGTTAATGCCAAAAGGAAGGATGGGATATTGAAAAATAAGAGGAAGAAAACATTTCTAAATTAATATGTTGGTACAAGAATATAATTGAAACCCATTTAAGATGACCATATAATCCAAGTTAAACTCCATGAGCCACATAGATAGTTTGAGGCCTTCATCCTATGGAACAATAAGGAAAATATTTTCATTCTATAAACACTTCTTCTTTGGTTCATGATTCCATAAATTTATTTTTTCAAATACACAGTTTGGAGAAACAAATTTCTTGTAGTTTCCCATAAAAAAATGCCACCTCGATAAATTGAAGATTTTGGATTATCCTCAATTGCACATCAAATAATAACTTATCCTGCATCACCCACCAAAGGAACTTCCTAAATAAAGTGGTGATCATGGAGAGTGTGAGAAAAGGACCATTTTCATTATATACTCTTATTTCCTAATCTCTATGAACTCCTACAACCTATCTTCACTCCACTTGAGAGGATTGAATCATAAAAGAGCGAATCATCCCCAAATGATACTCATCATTATTACATGGTGAAATAAGCAATTTAGAAATGGATGCAGAATATTAGAAAGTGAAAAATGATTAATAATTTCACCTACTGCAAGAAAAATAATTGAATGTAAATAATGCATCTTATTGCATCCTTGATTTTCGTACAAAATATTTAGAGACACCTCCAATACTTATTCTGCTATTAAGATATTCCAATTGATAACTATATAATCATAATCCAATCAATGCATTTTAATACAAATGTTGGTAAAACGTAAAAAAGAATCAAGCATATTCTAATTTTAGAATAAAGTACATATGTAACATCTTGTTCTACTGAGCACACTTTCATTGACTTATTCTTTGAGGACATTTGTGTGCAAGTGATCTGGTTATGGTACATTATGATTTCATTTCAATTATGAGTTATATATGATGATGATGGTGTATTGTGATTTATTGTTACTTTAAAATGCATATGTATTGACATATATTATTGACAAGTTCTCGTGAGTGAGTAGGACACATGACATGCTATGGATGTTGATGGCATCAATGGACTTCCTTGGACTCTGGATTGAGTCAGGGAGTGGATTGTATTTTGTTTGAGTATTTCATTTTACACACATGTGATATATGATTGATTACAATATGATTTATGTATATGGATTATTGACACTTCTCTTGTAAATGGATTCAGGCTTGATGATACTTGCTAATATGAATCACATAAGGAGTAAAGGGTTCATGCACAAAAACCAAAAATTTGAGGCAGAGGTGTGGAAACATCCCTTTCACAACCTACTAGCACTCCCACCGTGACCTGAACTGTAGGTTAACAATTACCTAGTTTGCGAGGTACACGATTTCGTGGGGGCAGATTGATATATTCGCTCACAATGAAATCTAAAGGGAATTCAATAAGGAAGAATCCTAATTCCCTAGAATCCATTAGTCTCTCACAAGGTCGACCAAGTGGAGTGTTAACTCCAAGTGTCGAACAAAATTCCAAAACTAGTCAAAGGCGAGTGGCACCCTTGGAGCACGGAAGTGTGTCTTGAATGACACATCACGTAATTAAAATGTGAGTCAATAAATCTATATGGACTAGAAAATTAAACAAAATGCTTAGACCTTGATAGGACAGAGTATTAATTAATCAGTAAATTATAAACTTAGAAGCCTAAATCTAGAGTAAGTCTAAGTCTAAATTTAATTAAAGGACTAAATAAAATATGAAATAAGTTAAAATATTTGAGATAAAATCAAACTATAGGAAAATAGGGAATAAAATTTAAAGGTTGGGAAAATTTCACATGTGTGCATGAAAATAATAAAAGGGATTTTTAAAAATAGAAAGAAATAAACCATGAGAGAATAGGCGTACACATAGAATAGCATCTAGAGTCAACCTACCACTAATTCTAATTAAAAGAAGACTCCTAATCCAACTCTAACTAAGAACTAGTTAGGGGACACTCATTAAATGAGAATTTGGGGAACTAAGGGACAACTAAGAGAAAAAATAGGAATGCATTGGGGAATGTGAGGGAAAAAAGTTTTTAATTAAAAATAAAAAGGTGAATTACTTGTGCAACTTGGGGAGAGTGTGACAAGTGTGTGTGTGTGAATAATAATAATTAATTTAATTAAAAGTTAATTATTTGTGCATGAGGACATGTGTCATTGGGGATGTTTCTATAAAACAAATGGAAAAGAGGGGAAAGGTATTTCACTTTCCTTAGTATTGTTATGCTGCTAAAATTTTGTTTGAATGTGTTTACTTATGAGAGTTGGGATACCAAGCTTGAGGAAAGAGTGGAATCTCTTCCTTGCGAGGCAAGCTTTGGAGCTATTATTTTATGGTTTCCTGTGTGTGGCCTCTTTGCAGCTCGGGGGGATAAGGGGGAAAAAGAGTACCCCTAGCATTGGCTGGGAGGTACCAGTGAAGTCTTGGGATTGGAAAGTGAAGGAAAGGAGCACGTGTGCAAGGTCAAATCAGTTATAATCACCAACAATTACCTTTAGTTTGGATTATGGTATTAAGATTTCAATTTGTTCATAAACTATTCTCGTCAATTTTGTTATCTTGTAAAACGTTGTATGATTAGCTTAATTTTAACAATGTCGATTGATTATGATGTCTCCGAATAGAAAATTCTGGGATTTATTTAACTCTAGTCCTTGTTTATTGTTTGTATTGAATTCATGTTACTCCAACGATTTGTATCTCTACAGTTATAATTATAAATTTATGTATCATTATTAAATTTTGGATATTTTCTTAGCAATGGACTATTACATTGTATAGCCTTCTTTACAACATTCCTGGGTTCGATATATATATTACTATGCATGAATTAAATCATTGGTTGTTGTTATCAAGCATTATCACAGATCGTATTAAATTGTATCATTTGATGTTCTATTTTAATGGAGCTTAGCGGAGTAAATTAAATCTAGAGCTAAAGTGTAGATTAAATTATTTTGGATTTGGGGAGAGACTGTATATCCAAATGATGTTTTTTTCCCAAATTAAAAAAAAAGTTACACTGATGATTCATTAGTGTTTACAAAGTAAATGGGATAATTTTCGATATCACTATAAACCGATGAATCCTGAGTTTTCGATTCTTTTTCTTTCTGAATCATGATGTTGCGGGTAATTGTTGTGTCAGTCTTCGACATTCTTAAAGGTATAACTCCTACATAAATCGCTAACGTCCGCCAATTATGGCAATGTCATTTCTTGATTATAATCTTTTCTCTTGATCTTTCCATGACTAATTGAATATACAGAAAGAGGTTGTGTTGTCGTGTTCACCTAGTGTACCCTTCAAATGAACTAGAATTCCTGCACATATTCACACTCATGAAATATAGGCCAATATTATTTCTCTTTGCACAAATTTCAAAACCATTATAAATTTTGAAATTTTGAACAATTGATTTGCTCATCTGCTTTCGATCTCTACCTATTCAAGGGGTAGTTTCTGTTTCCTTGGAATGTCAAATATTTTAGTAAAAAATAAATCAGAGATTGTTTTACTGTTGGGTCTCAGACTTTGCACTTCGATATTATATCACTTGTTTCATTTATGTAAACAGTGTTCTTCCTTGGTTATTTGAGAAGATTGGTTGCACTATTGGCTAGTCATATACTGGTTAATGATTGTTTTTGGATAATCAATATTATTTTGGCGTTGTGTCTTAACTCGCTTGTGACCTATGCGGGGTAAAGAACCTGACATTGAGCCTTTCCACTGTCCTATAACTCAACTTACAGTGATTCTTCAACACTTAAAAATTTTCTTGGATGAATCTTGTGTTATTGGGTTAATCATTTTCTTTGTGGTTGGGTTCCAATAAAAATTGAATAAGTTATTTAGCGTAGACTCCTATTTTCTTTCTTTTATTAGTGGCGTGATTATAACCAGGGTAGTGTCATAAAGATATTGAGGGAGTAAATTGCACCATCTCCCAGATAGACGGTAGTTACTACTTTGCCCTTTGTGTTAAGGAGAAGATATTAGCATGTGGGGTACTGTAGACGTGTGAGTTCCCTTCCAGGTTTTTTGTGTGAGCGTTCAGACACTTGGTGCGATGTCCCTTGACTTTTGTACACGAAGGTGATCAAATCATCAACTCCTTCTTACCATGATTTAGATTCAGTAAGAAATTTTAGATATTGCAATATTCCTTTATCTGAGTTAAAGAACCTAAGTCGTGCAAGTGAGATATGTTTAATTTATAAGTTTTTTTTTGTGAGTAAAAAAGTGGATCGTTAAATTAATTCCAGCTGGAGCTTACAGAAAGACCTGTATCCTATCTACTTATAAATATGGTTGTAGCCTATCTGCTTACAACAATGCCTGCAACCTATATTCTTACAAAGATGTCAACATCCTATCTTCTTACAAAAATACCTGAAACTTATCGGCTTACAAAATTGCCTAAGATCAATGGGGTCGGATCGACAGTTCTGATCTCCTTCATGTCTTGGCCAGAATGTCGGTTCATATCTTCTCGAGCACCAACAGTCCATATCCGCTTTTGAATTTCGTAATTTCACGGCTTGGGCTGACAGCTTCCTCCATGCTTCGAATTCTCGATAGACGAGTTCCCAAAATATTCTCGCGTTCGATTCAAGGGACTAGAGCAATGGTTCAGATCTCCTCTAGCACGAATGGTCCAGATCAGCTTGGGGGTGTAGATCCCTTCATGCTCCGAACTCCCGAAATATGAGTTCCCAAAATTTTCTCACGTCTGATTAATGGGATCAGAATGACGATTGAGATCTTCTCTAGCACCAACGACCCAGATCCGCTCTTGCCTATCACGATTTCGCGACTTGGGAAGACAACCCCCTCTATGCTCCAAACTCCCGAGACCCAAATTCCCAATATTTTCTTGCGTCAGATCTATGGGACTAGATCGATGGTTGAGATTTCCTCTAGCACCAACGGTCTATATCCGCTCTTGCATTTCGTGATTTCGTGACTTGGGCAGACAACCCCCTCTATGCTCCTAACTCTCGAAACCCGATTTCCCGATATATGCTCGTGTCAAATCTATGGGATCAGATCGACGGTTTAGATCTCCTTTAGCACCGACGGTTCATATTTGGCCGTGCATTTCGTGATTTCATATTTCTCGACTTGGGCAGACAACCCCCTCCATGCTCCAAACTCTCGAAACTCGGGTACCTGAGATTTTCTCGCAACACATCAATGGGTCCAGAACAATGATCTAGATCACCTTGATCCTCAATGGGCTAGATCCTCTCTCGCTTGTCACGACTTCGTGAATTTGGGAAACAATAGCCTCCATTCTCCTGACTCCCGATTGTCGAGGTTCCTGAATCAACTGCCAACTAGTGTTCTTTTGCGTTTGTTGTTGAGAGTCTAATCATTCCTAACTTTGGAGAGATGCTAAGTTGATGAAGGTGGAACCCCGTCTGGATTAGGGCCATCCATCTGAGAAAGCTCCTCACATTGGAGCCGAAGGGGAGAGCTTCGGGACTACTTGAAATCATGGAGAATGATCCGCTGCATAGATTCAACCCCTGCATTGGCCAATCTGTCTGCAAGTTTGTTTGCACTTCGCCGAATGTGTGAAGGGTTTAGAGTTAGAGATGGTCTGAGAAGAGCCTGGAAGCTGTAAAGAGGACCAAGGAGGTGTTATCTGGGTGTGATTTTCCCTAGATCTTGGTCATTCATGATTTTTGTTGCCAAGTCTATTATGATTTTGGAGTCTCCTTCAATGATCAGGTAGGTGAGGTTTTGATCTAGTGCTAATTGCATTCCTTTGATAAGACCCCAAAGCTCCATTGAATTATTGGTTTTGCATCCAATATTTTCGGCGATGAGGCTTTGAATTTGGCAGATGTTGTTTCTTATGACCACACCATAGCTCGAGTGTCATGGATTGCCTTTTTATGCACCATCAAAGTTGACCTTGTGGAAGCCTTGCGAGGGGGGGAGCCACTTAGAGGGACTGAGGGAAAAACGGGGGGGCTGATGAGGAGGTGTCGAGCATGAAAACGAGAAGCCCCAGGAGTTGAGGAGAAAGAGCTCACCTGGGTTAGTTGGGAATTCTTCCTTGGTCCATGTATGTAGTTGAAAATTTTCCTAGAGATGCAGGAGGGTTGTATTCTAGAGAAGGGTGGCAGGAGAAGGATGGGAGTGAAAGATTCTTCTGTTTCTCTCTTTCCATAGTTGCCAAACTATGAAGCCTTGTAAGAGTTTCCAAGTTCTATTCAGGATAGGAATTTTGAAGGGACCGGAGCCCCAATCCCTAATGGTGCTTATGATGTTGTTTTTAACATGTATGGTTTTTCTAAAGAACTGAGTGGCTTGGTTCCATATGTTCTCACTGAGTGGACAATTATTTAGGATGTGCTCCATGGTTTCTGCCTAGATATGGTAGAGATGGAAGATTGAGGGGTCGATGAAGCCTCGTTTTTGAATATTGTCCCAAGTTAAGATATTGTTCTGAAGTAGAAGCCAGAGGAAAGCAGAGATTTTGGGCCAGAGTTTTGATTTCCATATTGTTGCCCAGATGTTATCTTTCTGAAGGTTGTGGAATTTATCCTGAAGAGTGTATCCCTCCTTGAGAGTGAATCTTCCATGAGGTATGTATCCCCATATAAGAATGTCTTGGTTTGTACTTTTTTGTATTCTCCTTTGGGTTGTAGCTTGTTTCTAGTGTTGCAGGTCACATTCCATTTCCATTTGGAGTTCCTGATGAGTAGATTTCCAGCTTCGCCAGGGAGAGTTGTTGGGGGTATCTATCCACAAATCTACCACTTTGAGAGTGGCCAGATCTTGAATGTAATTTTCATAGGATTGTATATTTTCTTCCAGTTGTAGGGGTGGAATTTGCTGCCAAGAATCCGTCCAAAATAGGGCATTTTGGCCATTTCGAACTTCCTAGAAGGCATGTTCCTATATGAGTGGCCATTTTTTCCAGGACGCATTCCAGATGTTGGAGCCTTGGATTTTCCCCTACATTCTTATGAGTTGATTTTGATGCGTGTTTGGGGCATATTTGCATTTCCATAGTTTTTCCCAGATCTTTGCTGGTGTTTTGATCCATCTCCACCAAATTCTTACTCCCATGGTGCTTTTTAACTTCACAGGGTCCCGAAGGCCCAGTCCACCTAAGGATTTGGGCTTGCAGACCTTGTCCTAGATGACAATGGCCCATTTTTTGTTCAGTTTGTGGCTATTCCATAGAAATTTTATTTGCAGATTCATTATTTTCTTTATGACAGATTGAGGGGGCAACTAGGGCTGAGAAGAAGTAAGATAGGATGGCTTGGAGGAATGACTTTAAGAGAACCAATCTGGCTAGAAGGTTGAGGGAGCGAAAGGTTCAGTTGTTGAGATGGTTGGTGATGGAGAATATGAAGGAGTCCCAGGATATATTTATGGCTGTTGAGTCAGAGAGAGGGAGTCTCAGGTAGCAAGAGGGTAGAGTGAAAATAGGGGTATTCATGAGTTGAGAGAGGTGTTGTTGGATTGTTTCCAGAGTATTAAAAAAGAAGAGTTGTGATTTGGACATATTAAAGGTGGTGTTGGAGGCTTTGTTGAAGTCGGAGAGGATGGAAATTAGTTTGATTTCTTCTTGAATGGTGGGGGTGTTCATTAGCAGTGTGTCATAGATAAATTGGTTGTGGGAGGCTGTCGGTTGTAATCCATGAAGAGGGAGGTCATGGTGGGATCCATTCTGAATTGAGGCTTTGATATAGCGACCTAGACCTTCAACCATTATGACAAAAAGGAAAGGGGAGAGAGGATCGCCTTGCCCTATTCCTCTTGAGGGGAAGAAGGGTTGGGAGGGGACACCAATGACGAGGATCGAGAAAAAGGTTGAGGAAATGATGTTATCCAGGAGATCCAATCCTTGTTGAAACCAAAAGTCGATAGGAGAGCTTTCATGTATTGCCAGCTTAATTTGTCAAAAGATTTTGAAAGGTCAATTTTTACAATCATACCTAGAGTGCAGGTGCTCTTGAGTGAGTGAATGATTTCATGGACCAGAATGATGCTATCCATGATTTTCCTTCCTTCAACATATCCTGATTTCTCCTTGGAGATGATGAAGGGTAGGATTGGTTTAAGTCTCAGAGATATGACCTTGGAGATGATTTTGTAGATCACATTGCAAATACCTATGGGTCTGAAGTTCTTTGGATTTATGACCCTTTCTTCTTTGGGAATTAGAGTGAGGAAAGTGGCATTTAGTGTTGGAAGAACTTTGCCTGAGCTGCAAGATTCCTCCACCAACTGCCACACTTCCTCCCTTAACATAGGCCAGCAGGAGTGGAAGAAGTATGTTGTGAAACCATATAGACCTAGAGCTTTTCCTATGGGTAGCTCCTGAATGGCCTGATCCACTTCATCTTGCATTATCAGAGTCATGAGAGCCTCATTCTGTTCTTGGGTGATAATAGTTGGGATATTTTGGGTCACCCGCTCTATTGTTGTGGTGCGGTCCACATTGGGTTCTGAGAGGAGATCCTTGTAGAAATATGTTAGCTCATGCATTATTTCCTGATGAGTTAATAGGGTGTTTCCTTACGAGTCATCCATATTTGTGATATGATTGATGAGGCATCTGTGGATCATGGAATGGTGGAAGAATTTGGTGTTTTTCTCTCCCTCATTGAGCCATTGAACCCGAGATTTCTATCTCCACAGGATATCTTCCTACTTGTATATTTATTCTAGTTTCCTTTTGAGTTCATTCTCCTACTATTGTTGAGTGATTTTATATCCTACCTGAATGATTTTCCCCTGAAGGTTCTCTAGTTTTTGTTCCATCATTTTCCTTTGCTGGAAAATGTTCCCAAAGACCTCTTTGTTCCATTTGTGTACTTGTTGTTTGAAATATTTGAGTTTTTTCTTGAAGAAATATGTTTTTGTTCCTTTCTGACTTTCCGCAGTGCTCCACCAGTGACGGGCTAGCTCCTGGAAATCCGGATGGGATAGCCAAAATTTCTCAAATCTGAAGGGTTTGAGCTTTGGGGTAGAAATAGTTTCAACCCAGATTTGAACTGACCAGTGGTCTGAGCCTGCCTTCAGGAGGATGTTGGACTCTGCTATGGGGCCTTCTAGAAGGAGAGTTTCTAAGATGAGGAAGCGATCAAGCCTGCATGCTATTTTTTGGTGGCCTAATCTTTTGTTGGTCCAGGTGTAAGTGTCATTACCATTCTCAATATCTACCAATCTGAGGTTGTCTATGAGTTCCTAGAATTTTGCGTTGTCCTGCTCTAGACGCTTTTCCCCCCCTCGTTTCTCCTCCAGCGTGAGAATCATGTTGAAGTCACCCCTTATTATCCACTTCTTGCCTTCAGCTAAAGAACCTAGGTAAGCTAGGCTTTGAATAAAAAGGTCTTTGTCTTGGTTGTTTTGTGGTCCATAGGTATTTGTAATCATTCCCTTCTTGTCCAAACCAATGGCTCTGTATTGCACTGTGATGGTGCATGGGGCGGAGAGGCCTTGATCAAGGATGACTGTGGTAGGATTCCATAGAATGGCCAAGCCTCATGAATCCCCTTTGGATTTCATTTGATAGGATTCGCACTTGCACCAACATCTTTTGATGATATCTTCAGAAGTTTTCCCTGCACATTTTGTCTCTTGTATCAGGAATATATCAGGGTCTTCCATTTTGATGCAATTTCTAAGAATCCTTTGTTTGGATCTTCCATTTAGGGCTCTAATATTTCAGGTGAGGATCTTCATAGTCAACAATTTGGTGGGTGGGAAAAGGATCTCTCCGAGAGCCTGTGGATCTGTCTTGAGTTGATCATGTAATTTTCCGCCTCCTTTATTAGTTGATGAGTCGGTTTTATGCCCCTTTGTTTTTTTTCTTTTGGGTGTTTTCTTGGATCTTGGTTTGCATATATGTTGATCCCCAGTCTCGATGTAGCCCCTACTAATGAGTCCAGAAATACTTTGTGAACTTTCCTGAGTTGGTCCTCTGGTAAGGTTTGGAGATCCTTCTTGTTGAGTGCTTTCTCTAACATGTCTAGGTCGATTTCTAGTAGGTCCTACTCATCCATTACCATGGTTGTGTCTTCCTCTCTTTCTTGTTCTTTCCCTGAAGCTAGGTGAGTTTGTGGATCTGCTTGGATTGTTAGGCTTTCATGTTCTTATGCCGGCTGGTCTTCCTTATGCTTGCTGGGTTCTTTTCCTGCAGTCTTGTGGGGTTTTCCACCTCTTCTTCCTCTGGGAGGCGGTTAAGGGCTTCAAATGAGTTATTATTTGGGTTCTTTCTTCCATTGTTGGTTGTGGGCTTCTTCTACGCTTGTTTCCTTCGGTTTTGAACCTAAGTAAATTCTTCCTTTGGTTTCTCTTCAGCTTCCCTCTTGGGGGGGGTATTGAGAGGGCATTCTCTGAAAAGGTGTCCATGTTCATGGCATTTTTGACATCTGAAAGGGATGTGTTCATAGTCTATGTCTTGGAACCATTCCTCATCTTGGCATTCTAAAGTAATTATGCCTGGCAGATCTTTGGAGATGTTCATGTAGACACATATCCTAGCATAAGAGGTGTATTTTATTTGCTTGGTAGCTTCAGAAGATTTGACATATTTTCCCAAGGTATTGCCTATTCCCAGTAAAATTTCCTCCAACCAGAAATCTTGGGGCAAGGAGTAGAGTCGAATCCATACTGGTGCGTATGCGGATTTTTCCTTTTCTGGGCAGAAGAGGTCTGTCTAGAAACATAGGTAGAGGCTAGTCGAGTTATAGAAATATGGTCCCCCTTCAAAGATCTTGTCCTTGTCATCCAGGTTGTAGAATATTATTGTAAAGAAACCTTTGGAGCTCAATTGAAGCTCATAGTCTCCCTTGGGATTCCACCATGCCTTTATCTAGCAAGCTAGGTCCTTTTCTGAGGGCCAGAGACCTAGAAATGTTCCTATGAGGGCATGGTCTCGCATGAACTACATATGCTCCCCTATCCTGGTGGTTTTGATGACGTACCTAGGCACAACCGGGGATTGGGGGATACATTTTCCAGGTATCTAGACCCGATCTACTTTTGGATGCGAGGACTCAACATACATGTTCGATTCCTTTCTTATATCCATATCTTCCTGCAAATATTGATCTCGTAAGTCCAATGGTGGCTCGAAGGAAGGTCGATGTGCTTGCGAGTTCTCTGGATTGTTAGCGACAATGTTTCGGTAGGAGGGGGCTTTCACCCCCCCTTATGTGCCCATTCTTCTAGGTCAGTCAATGCTACAGGGCTGAGGTAGTCAGCGCGTACCTAGGGAGTCAGAGAAGGTCTGGGCAGGCGAGATTCAGGAGCATGAAGAAACCCTAGAATTGTAGAGCCCAAGGGGGAGTTTTCCGATCGAATTATTTGTCCGTTTAATTTATAATTTAATCTTACCTTTTGTTGTATTTTCCATGTTAGCGTAAAATAAATATTGAACCAACCCTTGTTTGACTGACTAAATAGTATTTTCGATTTTGATTAATAAAATCCAGTATTTACAAAGTCTTCCAACACTTGTCAAAAGATAAATCAAAATTATTATGGTTGGGCCATGCCCTACCTATGTTTATATTTGGTCATGTTTATTACTTAAACTATTCAAGTTAATATGGGGTGGTATACCAATACCATATACAAATTCGTCTAAATTACATCGCGACCTATTTTTTTCTTATATATATGTTTGATTAGTTTAAATTAGTATATATGTATATTACGATTAAATATACATCTTTAATAAAATTGGAAACAAATTATGTTATAATAATAAACGAGAGGATTAAGAGTGATGAATAACAAAATGACTTGTATGCAATGTCCATTCCCATGGTTATGTTAACAAGATTTTAAAAATTAATGATGTAGGTAATAAGAACTATTTTCCTTGAATTTAGGATATTGATTATTTATTTACAGTGTCTAATAAGAATTAATGGTTGAATAGTTATAGAGTTGTTACTAAGGAATGATATTCTTGATCATAGTAATGGTATTCATTGAATGATTTAAGTTTACACCTTGAATAAGTCAATTGATGAGAAAATAACGCAACTTCAATGAAAAAATCAGACAAAATCCTTGTAAAGTTGTAATTTTTGAGAGTGAAATATTTCACCTGTATCCTAACTCTATTGCACTAATTAATCATGGAATCGATGATTTTTTTGTTTTAACTATAGATATTTATATACATATAAATATATTTATATAATACATTCATTGCGTCTTTTATTAGTGATGTTATCTCTAGATTTTTCACGTAAAGTATTTTAAACATTAAGAAAAAGCTTACTTCGTAGTTGTTCCCGCAGTTTTGAAACCACTTTTTCATGTAAAATTAATTCTCATATATAATTAAAGTTGAGTTTTAATGACTAGTAGAAATTAAAAAAAAAAATTACCCTAGGTCAATCACTTAAATGGTTGTATCTTATTCATTTCTCTTGATAAATAGAATTAGGAGATGTTACATGTGGTATCATAGTGAGTTCAACTCTGTGACGATGGAATTGTGGCGCCTTCCACTATGTTAAATAAAATGATTAGAGCTGTATCACTAATAAATTTTGAAATTGTCCATGCAGGTAATCATGGTTAGAGGACGTAGGGGAAGTAGACTTCGTGGTGTGGGAGGAATAGGTATGCCTTCTCCGGTTGTATCCACACCAAAGGGATCAAACCCTTAGGGAGATGAGCATACCACTGAGCAGGAGCAGGTTGTTGTGGGAGATGTGGTAGGTATGATGAAATCCTTCTAGAGGATATCAGAGGCATTGATAATCCGTCTTGATCGGGATGATGGTAGAACGTTTGTTCCCAATGAGGGTTCACAATGCACTCCAACAGGTAGTAGTAATATACACAAAGAACTCGAGAAAGTGAAATTTCCTGAGTTTTGGGGTGCCATGGATGACTTAGCCACCGAGGCATGGTTGGAGAACATGGTGATGTGCTTCACACTTCATGATTACACCTCCAACATGAAATTCCACATGGCGGTATTTCAACTGAAAGGGAGTGCTCTACTTTGGTGGAAGACACTCCTACCTCAACTAAACATGGTCATTGAAGATGTGTCATAAGAATTGTTCGACAAACGATTTCGGGAGAGGTATTTGTTTGATGAATTCATTGAGTGCCAGCGTAATGAATTCAACGCCTTACAACAGGGTAGTCATACAATACCAAAGTATGAGGCTAGGTTGATGGAGTTACTCAGATATGCTCCACATATGAACATGAAGAAATTAAAGCTCAACAAGTTTGTGTTTGGCCTTAACTTCAACATTCATGAAAAGGTGAGGATATTGATGTCCTATACATTGCACAATGTATTTCAGAAAGCCATCATAGCTGAGGAAGAGTTGAATAGTGGGGGTTAGGGCAGGACTCCTTCTAGACAGACTAGATAAATGACATTCAGAGTGCAACAACATCAGGCACCGACCAGATAGAGTTTTGGGCATCGAGATACTCCCAGAGGACCTATGTTCTCAACACTGTGAAGATAGAATCCTTGACAAAGGACTCCTTATAGAGAACCACCGCAGCAACAACAAGAGCATTGTCTGCAGCAATAGCAACANCTTGGGCTATTCTGTTGAATAGGCCAAGATCACAGACTACTAGGACAACAACTTCTACTTTCGGAGCACTGGACCGAAGAATGGATGTTGGACATGTGGAGAGCCAAATTACTAGTGAGATTGTCTTATTGAGAAGGATAGAGCGGATGGATTGTTAAGAGCAACTACAATTCGAGATTTGGGCAAGGCCCACAGGATATATGCAGCGGTGAATAACCGCAAGGTCGAACACCACTCTACTTTGATCGAGACGTCAAGTCTGATTTTCGATCAAACTTTTAGTATTTTGATAGATTCAAGAGCTACAAAGAGATTTATTTCTAGTGCATCACTAAAGAGAATTAAGGTAAAGGAGATCGATCAGGATGAGTTCAGATATGTAGAAATGACATTGGCAGCCAAACATAAAGTTGAAGGAAATGTTATGGACTACAACATTAACTTGGATGATTTTGTAACGAAGGTAAATCATTATGTCACGATCTTAGGATCTTATGACATAGTGATTGACATGGACTAGCTGGAATCACATGATGCGATACTTAACTGCAAGATGAAATAGTTAAGTTTGACAGATGATTTGGGACAGAGTAGGGTGATTGTAGGAAAAAAATAGGGGGTTTCACTGAGATTTATTTCTTCCCTACAATTACATAAAAGTATGTGCAAGGGATGCAAGTTATATGTCATCCTAGAACTTGATGAAAAGGGTGAGACAGAAGGATTTAAAAACCTTCTGGTAGTATCAGAGTTTGCAGACGTATTTCTAAAGGAACTACCAGGTTTTCCACCAAAAATAGAACTTGAGTTTACCATAGATTTGAAACATGGAACAAAATCGATTGCGAGAATTCCATATCGGATGTCAATGCATGAATTGCAGAAGTTGAAAATGAAACTGAAGGAATTGTTGGACTTGAGACTTATACCTCCAAGTGTGTCACCAGGGGTGTGCCAATTATTTTGTTAGAAATAAGGATGGATAATGGAGGCTTCATATTTACAATTGTCAATTGAACAAGGCTACAATCAGGAACCAATATCCATTGCCAAGGATTGACGATTTATTTGATCAGATGAAGGGAGAAACTGTATTTTCTAAGATCAACTTGAGATCATGATATTACCAGTTATAGATAAAAGAGGAAGATATCCCTAAGACCGCATTTAAGAAGAGATTCAGACATTATGAGTTCATTGTTTTACTATTTGGATTGACGAATATCCCAGGTGTATTTATGAGTTTGATGAATGAGATATTTTGTGAATACTTGGACAAGTTTGTTCAAGTATTTATTGATCACATACTGATTTATTCTCGGATGAAAGAATATTATGACGAACAATTGAGATTGGTTCTATAGTGTTTGAGAGAAAACAAATTGTACGGGAAGCTATCAAAATGTTCTTTTTACCAATCAAAGATTCATTATTTGGGACATATCATATGTGGAGAAGGTATCATTGTGGATCCAACGAAAATAGAGGCTATTATGGAATGGCCACCTCCAACTAACATACTATAAGAAATACGTATATTTATGGGGTTAGCAGGTTATTACCGACATTTCGTCGAAGGTTTTTCAAAGATAGCAAATACAATTATGAAATTGTAGAAGAAAAACAAGAAATTTGTATGGACTAAGAAATGCGCAGAAGCATTTCAAAATATCAAAGAGTTGTTAACGACAACACCGATACTGAAGTTTCTCGACATGGACAAAGAATTTTTGGTATGCACGAACGCATCCAAGGAAAGCATAGGCAGATTTTTGAAGCAAGATGGTTGAGTGATCACTTACGTCTTAAGGAAATTGAGAAGGCATGAGGAAAAATATGCAACGCATGACTTCGACTTATTAGCGATCGTATATGACTTACGATTATGGAGACATTATTTGATTTCACAAAAATTTGAATTAAAGACAAATCATTGTGGATTGCAACATATTTTTACTTAGAGTGACCTGAACGCACGACAAAGGCAATGGTCAGAACTGCTAAGAGAATACGATTTCCAGATTACTTACATTAAAGGGACGACAAATAGAGTAGCATATGCGTTGAGTCAGAAACCACACATATTCTCAGTAATACCTCTTAAGACGAATATTCGAGAAAATATTCTAGATTTACAGATAGATGATGACTGGTATAAAGAAGTTAAGGATAATATTTGACAAGATACCATGATGGTACCAAATTTTGAAGGATATTTTTTGGACAACGATATATTGTTGAGATATAATGACAGAATTTATGTACTGCCTAATGACGAATTAAGAAGTTTGATCTTAAGAGAATCTCATTGAGCAATATGCATGGCTCATACGAGAGTTACAAAGATGAAGGCAGACCTTAATCCTTTATTCTTTTGGAAAGGAATGAAAGCGGACATAGTTAGTTACATGGAGAGATGTCTAGAATGTCAGCAAGTGAATACCTTGAACATAGACATCCAATAGGGTTGTTACAGCCACACGTTATTTCTGAATCAAAATGGGAGGTCACTTCGATGGATTATATTGTTCGATTGCCACTAACGACAAGGAGACACAATTTGATTTTTGTGGTCATTGACACTCTGACGAAGAGTGCACACTTTATTCCATGCATGAAACTTTGATCCATGAGTGAAATGCATGAAACTTTGATCCATGCGAAACTCAAACTGTTTCTGAAAATATGGTCGAATTTAGGCCCATTTTTTTACCTAGAAAACGGGTTTGTTTGCCAATTAGCGTACTCATTTTCAAAGGTTTTTATAATTGTACAGATCTATGTTTTAGAAAAAGTGTTTTATAGATAACATACAAGGATAATGTGCAGATTTACAATTTCGTAGAATAGTTAGACAATGTCAAAAGTTTATTGCAATTTTCAAGATGGTTATTATTGGACAGTTTATTGCAATTTTCAAAGTCGTCATTATTGTACAGTTTTAGAAATAGTTTTTTCCGAGTATGCTTAATCTGAGACAACCATGTATTCAATCCATAGTCTTTGACTTTATACAAAGAGGATTCGTGATTGATCGAAGGTTGAAGGTAAGAAGAAATAAATGTAGTAAGAGGGGCCATAATTTGTAGAATAATTGGGGCAGTCTTCAGATGATGAGAAGATGAAGGAGACTTTTCATTGGTAGTGAGAGCCAACTCTTCTTTTATTAATATGTTTAAGAAGAAGATCAAAATGTAATTTAATTCATTTAAATAATAATTTTGTTTCATTTTAATTTGAATATTGGATCTTATTATATTATATTATGGATAATTATGTTATATACAGTATATTAATTATTTTTATAATATAGTTTTAGATAGATATATATTATGTGTGTGAGATGTTAAGTTAAATTTTGTTTTTTTGTAATATTAAAATTAAATATTTATGAGGAATAAAGTCAAATATATATTTAAGTAATAAACTAGGAACTCTAGATGTTTTTATATTTAGTATGTTGTTTTTTTTCCTTATGATCTACATGTTTGTATATTTGATGTGTTTCTCATCCATGATAGAATTTGATAGTTAAAATAGTTTTAATAGACTATCAAATACCCCATCATTAAAGTTAACAAAAGCATTCAAAACTTTAAATTTTCATGTAAACCTCTCAAAATGGGTAAAAAGTGTTTTTTTTAGCAAGATTGTTTTTTCACTTTAATGAGGCATGCCAAAGTTTGCTCTTATTTTAGCAAAGATTGGGTTTAATGACCTCTTTATAGTATCTTAGTTTTCTCTTTTCCTCTACTTCTTTATTGCACCACAATTTCTCTTTAAATTTGGATGTGATCCTATTTTTAATGGTATAAATATTCTACAAAGTGAACTCGCTATTCTCCAATGATTTAGCCAAAACTTATCATCATTATGACATTCCCACCTAATTAAAAGTGGTTGATATATGTTGATCGGTGCCATTTTCCACCTTTCAAAACTAATGACATCTATCAACATATATAAACTACTCTTAATCACAATACATCATTCTTTTTAGGAACATCATACTGAAACATAACCCTTGAGCAACATCAAAAAGTGATATAACCCTTGATAGATGTTGCAATGTGATGCAACTATTGAGGTACATAGTAATTTGACATAATTCAACCAACATGAACGTCACAATGTAACATAACCATAGTCAACTTTTGTCAACCATAGTAATATTATGGTCACACATGGTTAACCATAGATGAACGTAGCAATTCGACATAACTCAATGAAGTTGAATGTCACATTGTGACATAATCAAGGGGAACATCAAAATAAAACATAACCCTTGATGAACGTTGATATCTAACATAACCCTTGACAAAATTTGCAATGTGATGAAAGTAAACCACAATCCTTTGAAAAATGTCACAATCCAACATAACCCTTGATGATCATCCCAATCTAACATATCTCTTGTCATTGCAATCTAACATAACCCTTGATGTTGCAATCATAATTCATCATACTTATCAAGAACACCACAATGTAACATAACCCTTAAGGAACATCGGAAAGTGATATAACCCATGATGAACATCATAATGTGACAAAACCATTGAGGAATGTACAATTTGACATTAGTAAAAAATATGAACATCGTAATGCAACATAACCATTGGGAACGTCACAATAGAACAAAACCCTTACTCACTAAAACATAACCGTTAAGGAACATCTCGCTAAAACATAACCCTTAAGGAATGTTGAAATGTGACATAACCCTTAATAAATGTCGCAAAGTGATGTAAGAATAGACAAATGTCACAATTAAACATAACACAATGAAGATGAATGTTACAGTGTGACAAAATTATTGGGGAACATCACAATCCAACATACATGTTGATGAATATCACAATCTAACATAACCTTTGTCGAATTATGTAATCTAACATAACCCTTGATGAACATCACAATCTAACATAACCCATCATGTTTCAATCTGACAAAAGTCAACTAATTAATCCCTTTCCATACGTCACAGTCTAACATAACCCTTGATGTTGCAGTGTGATGCAATCCAACATAACCATTCAAAAACATCACAATGTGATGAACATTTCCCAACATCCCAATGTGATGAACATAACCCATTATCATAGTGTGACTAACATAACCCAACATTGTGATAAAGCATAACCCATATCGAACGTCGCAATGTGACGAAAGTCAACCATAATCAACCATAGTCAACCATGTCCATAGTGAGCCATAGCCAACTAAAGACAAGCATGGTTGACATAAGTCAACCATGATAAACATTGCATCTATATGAAAAAACCATTTAGAAACATCATGTAATCAAACCTAATCCCTGAACAACATCACATTGTGACATAACCATTGCATAACACAACAATTCAGCATAAGTCAATCAAGATAAATGTCATAATGGTAAAAAACCATTGAGTAACATCACAATCCAAAAAATCCTTTCTTGAACATTGCAATGTGATATAACCCTTAAAACCACTCAATTCAATATAAGTCCACCTAGATGAACATCACAATGCTACATAACCATCAAGGAACATCACAATTATGAAAAAACCCTTGATGAATGTTGTAATGTGACATAACCATTGAGGAACATAGAAATTCCATATAATCCAACCAAGGTGAATATGAATAATGACCATTTAGGACCATTGCATTGAAACATAACCCTTAAGGAATGTTGCAAGGTGACATGACCCTTAATGAACATCACAATGTGACATAACCATTGAGGAACACAACAATTCCACATAACACAATGGAGATGAATGTTGCAATGCAACATAATCTTTAGGGAACATCACAATCCAACACAACCCTTGAAAAATGTCATAATGTGACATAAACCTTGATGGACATCACATTTTGACACACATAGCAATTCTACATAAGTCAACCATGATGAAAATCACAATGTGACATCACCAATGTAACCATGATTAAACATAGTCAACCTTAAGTCAAACATGTTCAACCATAATAAAATGTGGTCAACTATAATAAATGAAATTTAACCCTAATAAACAAATATCAACCGTATTAGACCAAACATGAACCAAATTCAACCATAAGTCAACCATAATAAATTAAACATAAAATAAATTCAACCATAGTAAATCAAAATCAACCATGGTCAACCAAAGTTAACCATGGTCAATTGTAGACCACCATGTTCAAACATAGATATCCATGGTCAACCGTAGACAACCATGCTCTACCAAAGGTAGCCATAGTAAAATATGTTCCACCATGTCATCCATAATCAACCATAATCAACATGGTTATCCATATTTAACATGGTTAGCCAAATTCAGCCTTGGCTAATAATAGTTTAACATAGTCAACAATAGTTAACCATGATCAACCAAATTCAACCATGTTCAACCATAGACACCCATGGTCACTCATGGTCAACCACATTCAAACATGGTCACCCATTGTCAACCATAGTCAAACATGAATTAACCAAATTCATTCATGGTTAACTAAATTAAAACATGGTCAACCATAGTAAAACATGGTCAACCATGCTCAACCATAGTCAAACACGGTCAACCAAATTCAACCGTGGTCAATAATATTTTAACATAGTTAACCGTGGGCAACTAAATCAAACCATGGATAATCATGGTCAATCATAGACAACCATGGTCAGCCATGGTCGACCATAGTCAAACACGATTAACCATAGTGAAACAAGGTCACCCATGGTTGACGGTAGTCAAACATGGTCAAACCATGTAAACCATAAACAACCAAAGATAACCAAAGTCAACCATGCTCAATCATGGTCAACCATAATAAAACATGGTAACCATAGTAAAACATGGTCAACCAAAGATAACCATGGTAAAACATGGTCAACCATGTCATCCATAGTCAATCATAGTCAACATGGTAACCCATGGTCAACCAAACTCAACCATGGTTTACCAAAGTCCATCATAGTCAAACATTGTCACACATAATCAACCATGTCTAACCAAAGTCAACTATGGTCAAACATAACCAAACATGATCAATCATAGTCAACAATAGAAAACCATAGTCTAACATGGTTAAGCATACTAAAATATCATAGATATTTTATTATTAATTATAGTTATATTTTAATTCACAAATCTACTATTCCTTCCCACATATGTTGGTCGTCGACTAACACAACCACATAATTGAAAGTGGTTAATATATCTCATCGATGCCATATGGCACCAATTGGCTTATATCAACCACTTTAAATTATGTGGTTGTGCTAGTATATCCAATTCAAAATTGTATCGTGGTTATAACTAGGATAATATTAGTAGAAATTGTAAGTTATTCATATATGTAATATAAGTGTTTTTATTGTTTTATTATTTTGACTTTGACTTTGATGTATTTCCAAGTGGTATTTTCAACCATTAAAATGATGTGAAGTGTTTTTATTGTATTTTTTAAGGATTTATTTTGAATATGACCTTGATGTAATTTTTGTTGTTGAAATTTTAGGATTTAAGTAAAAATTGTAGTTTTAATAAAATTTTAAATTTTACAAATAAATCAATTTTTATTTTAAATATTCAATTCAAAATTGTAATTTTAGTAAAATTTAAATTTTATAAATTAATTAATTTAAAAGTGTAATTTTGTGATTTCAACTATTTAACTCAAAACTATAATTTTAATAAAACTTTAAATTTTATAAATAAATTGATTTAAAATTGTAATTTTGTGATTGCAACCAACGATCTAATTTGAACCTATCCCAATCCTTCTAAAGGGTTCCAGTTCATTAGAGAAGGGTTTGTCCAAATTTTCCCTTCAAAAAATTTAAGAATTAAATTTTACACGTCCATTGGGAAGTGCAGAAATAATTATAATCTTTCAAAAGAAGGGAAACCTTTTAAATAGCTCGTCAAAATTAATTTTAGGATCCACCAAAAAATATACCAAACATGGGATTTAACATTTATATTTAAGGATCCATAGTCCGGACGATTTCAAATTTGATCCAGAGTTTAACCTCATATTGAAATATATGTTATAATTACACCCCACCTCGTGTTTGTTTTACCTCTATGCTTTCCTATTCTTCATGTGTCATCTAGTATAGTCATACCACTTTTAATTTGGTGTTAAATGAAATTTTGGGCACATGAATCCTTACACAATCTCCATTGTTCATATGGATCCTACAGTTGGGCTTAACTTTTTGAAGCTCATCATTTCACCCTAGCTCACTCTCATTCTCTCATTGATTTTGCACAACTGCTCCTTGAAGCTCTAGTTCTGAACTAGTTATGAATCCATATATGCCCTTCTCAATAATTGTTCACTGATTTATCTCATATAAATTTACCCTTTAGTTTGGTTCTAAGAATTTTCAACAGTGGTATAATGTTATGGCAAAGCTTTCATTGGTGTGGAGAGTTTCAAAGGAGCACACATAGGTCTCCTTCTCCATAATTCAAAGGTAATACTACACCTGTGTTGATTTTCTAAGTAGTGCCAGTTATTGAGATCACAAAAATTTTTGTATCGATTTCAAAGTAACTTGGTTTGTCTTCACCCTAGGCTTTGAATTTGATCTCTTCGTCCCATGTAAATGATACCCAAGTTGTGTTTTACTTTCAACCAATTGGTGTGGTGATTGAATTCATGGCAATATTAGGTTTTAATCCTTCATTTTTGCTTTGTGGTTTTAGTTTGAGCCTTACCTAATTTATCCTCTGGAAAATTTGGACATGGATATTCATTTCAAACCTGTTTGGGTCGGTTATTTTCATTGTTTTTGGGAGGAAGTTACCTCTGTTACCATTCTAGGTATCCGCAACCATTATTACCCATGGATCTTGCTTGCAATTGTTTACATGTATTCTTGGGCAGCCCATGGATTTACATGCAATTCAGTTGGGCTTATAATGTTTTCGTTTCAATTATTCTAGTCCCACATATTGAATTTGGGCACACACCCTTGTGTTTGTCTTGGTATGGGTCTTTATCTACAATAACGCAACCCAGGTATCATTATTTTTCATTTTCGTTCAATCCAAAATATGTTTTTACCTCCTATTGGCTTGTTGGTTTCAAATTTATAAGTAGAGTGTGGCACCTGCATTCTTCAATTTATAGTTATTATTTTGGATTTTTTTATCTTGTTGCTTGGCATGCCTCCGGTTCTTCTATTTACCATACACTTTGACCTATCATTAAATTTTAGGATTCATGTTCTGCACTCCTGAAAATGTGTTTGATTTCTTGTAAATACAAATGGTGGTACACCATGTTATGCCTCACCTCAGTTTTCATTGAAACCTCTTCTCATTCCTAGCTTTGCAATGGATCCTGACATGTGTTATCTCACTCCCATACATCACTAGATATGAATTCTGGTTGGTTTATTTGATTTTGAATGGAATGCATTGACCCATTCATGTTTGGTTATAACTTAACATAGTCTGGAATTCTATTTGTGTATGGTATATATAGCCTCTTGGCTTTCGACCTTTCTCAATATTCAGACTTCCTACCTATCTTATTAGACCTACATTTATTTTGGAATACACTTTCTTGTTTGGGCACATGCACAAAATTTTGGCTACCATAATCTAGCCTCTTAACAAGAATTTGAACATGCATTTGTCTTCTAATTTGCATAAGAATATCATATATCCTACATTTCGGTTATATATGAGTTGTGGGTTTCAAAATGTTGTTGTAATTAATCAAGCTATGAATTGATTATACTATTTGCATTATGAGTGATTTTTGAGAATTATTTTGATACTTTTGAAATACATTAGCTCCATGTTTGACATGACCAATAACGCTTATATTGCAATGATGATTGTTGTAGTCCAAAAATGCCACATCTATGCATCCAAGACATTGGCCCATCCATTTTCATACTTTGCCAAACATACTGCTGAGGTTTCCTTCTAAAAAAACATTTTTTGGATAATGTACATGCCCTGTTGCACTAATAGCCTATGTACACACGTGTTTTTCATGCTAGTTATCCTGCATACATACACTTGGTGCATGCTAAGTATCCCACGTTTACCTCCAAAAGTTGCAAAAAAATATGAAATTGCACGTATTCCAGTGGAGTTTATGGGCTATGGAGGGTTTCCTAGCCATTTTACACCTTGTAGCCCATCCCCAAAGCGAATAACCATATTTTTCTCATATAAAAATAGGTCTTGGGGAGTCATTTAGAGATATGAACAAGAGAATAAGAAAACTCTACCAAAATCCTTTCCCTTTCATTGCCCAAGTTTTGCATCTTGCTCTAAGTTTTAGCCTCATCTTTCCCCTCCAGCCATTCTCCCTATGCAACCCTTCCTTCTTCCCTTGATGGCATGTTGGTTGTGAGAATTCTATGTGGGATTGATGCACTTGGAGCCACAACAGAGGAGTATAGACTTGGTTCATAAAGCAGTGTTTGCAAGAAAAGTTTGTAACCTTGAATCTTGAATTTGAATAAAAGAGATTATATTTGTCCCAAAACCCTATGTGTATGTGTTATTGTTAATTTGATCATTTATATCTATATTTAAGATTTTAAGTGATTACTAAATATTGTATATGTTGTTGCATTGTATCCTTAACCCCTTGCAGGTCAACTTTGGGAGGAGATTAGTGATTGATCCGAAAAGATCTTTTAAAGACAATGGTTGAGTTATTTTGCATGAGTTATTTTACCATTTAGGAAATTGATTAAAGAGGAAGAATTAATGAGGAAACTTAACAGCCATAATTAAATACACAAATATGGAAATAATCATAAAGGAACAACAAACCATAAACAACAAAGTTGATAACGGAGTTCGGCAATCTCGCCTACGTCTTCGGGCCTTTGTCTCAGTGGTATTTCTTATTTCTCTTCAAAGATTAAAATGTACATCATGGAAGTTTCAAATGGATTACAAACTGATCTGGTCATGTTCTACCAAATCTCAAGAACCCAAAAAAACTGACGGCACTAAAAACGGATGAACGAAGCTCCCATAAATGGCCCACAAAGTTGCTCTCCTCGTTGGTTTCCCTGCATAAAAATGGCTTTGGATTTACAATTCTTCAGGATTTTCCTGTTATGAACCTCCCTTCATGGCTTCAAGAACCTTTGATTTATATAGTCTTGAAGTTGGAAACAAACTCCCAACTCCCCCTCAAGATCTATCCTCAAAAAGAGCCCAAGATCCTCCAAAAATGGATTAAATATCCCAAAACGGGTTAAAAATCCATTAAAAATCTTAATACATAGTTAAAAACACAAAATTGGGCCAAATGCAGGTGCAACCCCCAAATTTCTGGGTCCTGGTCATATGGACGCGCTCCATGTGGCCAAGTGCTAGAAGTTGTGCACCACCCCCCTTGATTCCTAACCCTGGTCATATGCACACGCTCCATGTGGCCAAGCGCTAGAAGTTGTGCATTGGACCCCTTGATTCCTGGCACTGGTATTATGGTTATGGCCCATGTGGCCACAAATTACATCTCCACATGCCTTAAGTGTTGTTGGCCCTCAATTTCCAAGAACCTGGTCATGCGCCCTGGTCGACGGGCTAGCTCAGCCAACTGATGCTAACCCCACAAAAACCATGTGAAACTTTAAACCTGGTGAACATATGGTGTAGTCACATGTAATAGACCATGGGCATAAATCAAAACGAAAAATCGGTGTGCCAAAATTTGATGGTGTGGTTCTATCGTGATGGTCTTATGCGATGGGGCTGGGGCTAGGCCCCAGCCCTATTCTCCACCTGATTTATAGTGTGGGATTCTTAACTATAACATTTGTGCTATATTTGTTAAGAACTATTGTGGGTGGGCTGGTAGCTCGACCATGCCAAGTCGCTCCCCCCTGCCCGGAGGTCGCGGGTTTGACTCCGGTGGGGTCAATAAACTTTTTCCATAAGCAAGCAACCAACCAATGAAGGGGTGCCACATGGAACCATCACATTCTCCCTCAAAAGGACACATGCCAACCGACAATTTGACCACATCTACACCTTCCCACGTCAGCACCTACCACGTGGCTGTACAAAACTTGCCATGTCAGTTTGTGCCACATGTCACCCTTGTAGTGGTGCCATGTGTCACAATCTGACTCGTCCACCTATGTGCTCGTGTGTCTGCCTTGTCAACATGCCACTCACTTCCATGTCACTTGTATGGTTGTATGGCTTGTATATCCAGTTTCCATGTCAGCACTGTACGGACTACATAGTCATCAAATTTTGCCTATTTGGAAAAATGAACGGATCGCGACATCTTTCGCATACGATGTCCATTTGAGCTCGTTCAAGTTGCATTGGGTTCATATCGACGAGGCCTTCACACAAGTCTGTTTTGAAGCCATTCTAATCACTTTGATTTTTATTCCTTCTTGGACCCATTTTGGTTCCTGGATCCATTTTGGATCACACCTCCCCACTAAAGACCTTTTGGTCCTCCAAAAGGTTACAAAATTAAACTTATTGATTACATACTCATAACGATAAAACAAAACACTATGTTGTTCAAAATGATGTTATAACTGTTGGTAGTATGGTTGTTGTTACACCAAAACCTGCAGGTGATTGGTAAACTCACCACCGCCAGATTTCAAGGATCCACGAGAGGCGATTAGTCCCTTTTCATGATACACCGGAGAGCTCTGACTACTTGCAATTTCGTGCAACCTTCTCCCCCTCATCGCGAGTCGATTCTGTATCGAACTCGTGACCTCTAGCTTTGATACCAATTGTTGGTAGTACGGCTGTCATTACACTAAAATCCGCAGGTGATTGCTAAACTCACCACTGCCAGATTTCAAGGATCCATGAGAGGCGATTAGTCCCTTGTCACGATACACCAGGGAGCGCTAACTACTTGCAATTTCGTGCAACAATAACAAGTCATCATTTCAACATGTGTGATTACATTAATGGAAGCAAAATACAATGAAGATGTGACATCCACTTATGGCAAAACCAAGTGATTGTTTTCTTTCCTCAATGTTTTTCCTCTTGCTTCGATGGTAATGCCTCTTCATTTGTGAGTACATGCACAATATTTTTGTCCTTCTTTGGACGGAGCTCCGAATTAAACTTCCAACATTTATCCTTTTGATGTCCACCCTTGTTGCAATAAGTGCAGTGGTTTTTCAGCATCCAAACTTATTTGTCCTTCTCTTTCTTCCATTGTGGAGTTGAATATTTATGTCGTGTCTCCTTCCTGGTCGACGTAAATTTCATATACAAAGATTTTCCCTTCCAACACTTGGCCACACAATGCTTGGGTGAATGACAAAACGTAGAAGGATACATATTTCACAAGTTTTGGATTACATGATTATGTTTTTTATAATAAAAAAGAGAATTGGAACAACCACGACCATTATACCTTTCTTGTTGATCATCACTTTTCTTTGGAGATGAATTGCATTCACTATCACCATCATGGAGTGATACACCATCACCTTTCGTGAAGTGTTCCTACAATGACTTAAGCTGGTCATTTGAAGCATCACTTGCTTCCAATGTTTTGGAGCATTCTCCAATCTCCTCTTCACCATATCCCAATCCTAAATAAAAAGGTCTTTCTCCAACCTCTATGGGATTAATGATACCTTGGCCCTTATTTCCAAGGCCCTTTCCTTCATAACCCATCTTGGTTAGAAATTTCAAACCTATATCTCTTGTATGGTTTTCAAATGCACCAAAAGAACCATCTTGATGGGAACAATGTGAAATTGATGAATGAATTCCATTACATACCTCAGAGATGTTTTTTGAATTCGGTGTAGAAGGAAATTCCTTCAATTCTTCTTCTCTTTTGTCGTTATTTGAATATTTCCATTGAACCGATCTCTTTCGTTCCAAGTAATCTTCATACAACACTTTCACGATCTCTGCCATGGCAACGAAAGTTTTTCGCATATCCTTCTCATCTTGAGAAATTCCCTCTTTAGATGTCATTTTCCTGGTAGTCATGCAAATTCAAAAACCAACCATCAACTAGCTCTAATACCACTTGATCTGAAAAGATATTTTAAAGACAATGGTTGAGTTATTTTGCATGAGTTATTTTACCATTTAGGAAATTGATGAAAGAGGAAGAATTAATGAGGAAACACAACAACCATAATGAAATATACATATCTGGAAATAATCATAAAGGAACAAAAAACCATAAACAACAAAGTTGATAACGGAGTTCGACAATCTCACCTATGTCTCTAGGCCTTTGTCTCAGTGGGATTTCTTATTTCTCTTCAAAGCTTAAAATGTACATCATGAAAGTGCCAAATGGATTACAAACATATCTGGTCGTGTTCTACCAAATCTCAAGAACCCAAAAAAACTGACGGCACTGAAAAACGGATGAACTAAGCTCCCAGAAATGGCCCACAAAGTTGCTCTCCTCATTGGCTTTTCCGCATAAAAATGGCTTTGGCTTTACAATTCTTCAGTATTTTTCTGTTCTGAACCTCCCTTCATGGATTCA
The DNA here is from genome assembly GCA_032191745.1 of Picea mariana. Classification (NCBI taxonomy): domain Eukaryota; kingdom Viridiplantae; phylum Streptophyta; class Pinopsida; order Pinales; family Pinaceae; genus Picea; species Picea mariana. The sequence continues at coordinate 68,355 of JASDQU010439110.1, read as the reverse complement.
AGAACCTCTGGTTTATATAGGCTTGAAGTTGGCAACAAACTCCCAACTTCCCCCCAAGATCTGGCCTCAAAAAGGGCCCAAGATCCTCCAAAAATGGATTAAATCTCCCAAAACTGGTTAAAAATCCATTAAAAATCTTAATACATAGTTAAAAACCCAAAATTGGGCCAAATACAAGCACAACCCCTAAATTTTCGAGTCCTGGTCATATGGACGTGCTCCATGTGGCCAAGCGCTAGAAGTTGTGCGCTGGCCCCTTTGATTCCTCGCCCTGGTCATATGGACGTGCTCCATGTGGCCAAGCACTAGAAGTTGTGTGTTGGCCCCCTTTATTCCTAGCCCTGGTCTTATGATTATGGCCCATGTGGCCACGACTTACATCTCCACATGCCTTAACTATTTTTGGCCCTCGGTTTCCAAGCACCTGGTCATGCGCCTTGCTCGACGGGCTAGCTCGACCGACCAATGCTAACCCCACAAAAACCACACGAATCATTAAACCCGGTGGGCATATGGTGTAGTCACATGTAATATACTATGGTCATAGATCAAAACAAAAATCCGTGCGCCAAAGTTTGATGGTGTGGTTCTATGGTGATGATCTTATGCGACAGGGATGGGGCTAGGCCCCAACCCTATTCTCCACCTGATTTGCATTGTGGAAAGCTTAACTATAACATTTTCACTATATATTTTAAGAACTATTGTGGGCGAGCTAGTAGCCTGACCCTTCCAAGTCATTCCCCCCCCTGCCCGGAGGTCGCGGATTCGACTCCGGTGGAGTCAATAAACTTTTTCCATATGCAACCAACCAACCAATGAAGGGGTGCCATGTGGCACCATCAAATTCTCCCTCACAAAGACATGTGTCAACCAACAATTCGATCACATCTGCACCTTCCCACATCAACACCTACCACGTCAGTCAGCTGCCACATGGTTATATAGACCTTGCCATGTCAGTTTGTGCCACGTGTCACCCTTGCAGTGGTGCCATGTGTCACAATCTGACTCATCCACCTGTCTGCTCGCATGTCTTCCCTGTCAGCATGCCACTCACTACCATGTCACATGTATGGTTGTATGACCTGTACAGTCAGCTACCATGTCAACATTGTACAGACTGCACAGTCATCAAATTTTGCATGTTTGGAAAAATGAACAGATCACGATATCTTTCGCATACGGTGTCTATTTGAGCCCATTCAAGTTGCATTGGGTTCGTATCGATGAGGCCTTTTCACACTTCCATTTTGAAGACATTATGAGCACTTTGATTTTTAGGCCTTCCTGGACCCATTTTGGTTCCTAGATCCATTCTAGATCAGTGATCTAGGAGGAAACAACAAGTGGAAGAGGTCTACTTCAATCATAAGGATTCAAGGTACACTCATTAACCTTCTCTTCTCTCTTTCTCTTATCACTTATTCTATATTTTTTGGGGGTAGATTAGAGATAAGTCAATATTTTAAGGGAGTTATCGCTTTGCCTATTCCTTAGACCCAGTTTAGGGGGAATTTACCCATAGAAGAATTTAAAACTTCATTGGGGAATCTCTCTAGGGTATTAGTGGGAGATTTGATTTTCAGTTTCTTTATGAGTTTTCTGAGTGTTGTAAGTCAGGTTGGGTCTTTGGTCTCCTTCCAAGTGCTTACCTTTCCCAAGTTGTCTGTCCAAACTTTTTCTTTTTTTGAAAAATTACAGAGGTGTATGCACTATGTTCTCTACAGTTTATTTTAGCATCTTTTGTTAGTTCTTCTTTGATTGGAAGAAATTTTTAAAAAAATCCTAGTTTTTTAGGTCTCTTTCTTTATTTGCATTTTCTTTGCATTGTTATTTGAAAAAGAAAAATAAATTAGCATAGGTTTGTGTTTTCTTCTCATTTTGAAATCATTTAAAAGGAAAAATAAGAAAAAAAATCCTTTCATTTTCTCATTTTTTTCACTCAAAGGTTGCATTGTGCATTTTGCATGGAAAGGAGAAAAGATTCCATCTTTAGGTTTGAAGGATTGTTCATGCATTTTCTTTCTTGAAACTCTTTTTTATTTGAAGGATTAGTGTAAAGTTTTCTTTGCCAATGTTATTATAAGTTTCATTTTTTCAAAAGTCTCAAAGAACATCAGTTGCACTTATGTTCCTTGAGTATTAAAAGCCCCTAAAATGAACACTCTAATCTAAAAAATATCAGTAACACTTTTTATAGGGTTCACCAACAGCTTAGGCTAGGTTCTTGGATTAGGTGTGGAGTGGTAAACTCTCCAAGGCCAAACAAAACACAACTTAAGTGTTTGTGCTAGGGTCTGAAAAATCCACCTTGTAATTACTCAATCCAAGAAGCCCCTCTAAAACAGGATTCAAACACGAGGCCACGTGGAGGATGGTGATGGAGATACCCACTCTGAATCCTGACAAAGCATTTGGAAGAGTGTGTATTAGGGGTTAATCCTGTAGCGTTACTATCCCGACTTGTGTCATACTTTTGAGACACTTGGATTCATCCAAGGTACTCTAAGAGTGATTACGGCCTATGTTTCAGGACTCAAGATGAACTTCAGGCTGACTTACCCTGTCCATACACTCGCCCAACTGTCGAGTGTAACCCTTGGTTGTTGATTACAGGTTGGTGGCCTAGTTTCCTTTGCATAGGTTGACACACATATGACTACGAGGGGTGTATCGCGGTACCTGAGGTAGACTCTTTACTCTCTGGGCGACACCCGAAGGGACTGTCGATCGAAGGTATGGGTAATTGCTTCTCCTAGCTAGTGATTTTCCTTTGTGAATGCTTTGGACGATTAGGACTTCATCTTCCTGGGTTGGAAGCATTTAGAAGGGTTGTTTGTTTGGCTTGTATCTTTTTCAGCTTTTCTTCTTAGTGGTGTTCTCTTTGCTCCCTAGTTTTCCATAGCAAGTTAGTTAGTCATTTCTTTGGTTCTTTGACCTAAGGTGGTAGACCACCCAATCCATCGGTCGTGAGGAATTTTCGATCTTCCACATAGAAATGTGGAGCCTCCTCCTTATAGGTGTATATTTTTATACCACTGATTTACCAAAGTTAGTATGTGAGACTTTTACAGACTTGAATGATCCTACAAGGGAAGAACTTGTGCATAATATCTTCATGACCAAAGTTCCTGATGATACCAACCAAGGAACCCCTTCAAAAGGGGATTCTTGCGCTTTTCATTTCTTCGAAAATGTTGGTGTCCCTTTGATGGCCACTTTGTACATTCCTGGGTTGAATGTGGGACTACCGGTTTGGTTGGGTACCATTCCAAATGTCCTGAATGATCTTGACGCTTCTCAGTTAAGAACCTTATTTCATGGGCATCATGTTGATGTTCCTTTGTTAGCAAAGTCTTCTCCTCCTCCTTCTACCTTCTCTGGTGAAAATCTAGCTACTAGTAACCAAAAGTCTAAATGAAATAGAAAGAGGAAGAATAGGAAGAATAAATCACCAACCTCTACGAGTCATGTTGGAGATAGGTCATCAACCTCTGTAATTCATGTTGAATACCAGCACCTAGCCTCTACAAATCATGTTGGGGGAAAGCACATACCCTTTAGAAAAACGATGAAATATCCCAAACCATTCAAAACTTTAAAATTCTTCTTGCGAAGCACTCAATTTGGGTCATCCTGCAAGAAAACCCATGTTGTAGATTTTTGAAGTTCACCTTCATTTGCCCAAAAATCATGCTTGAAATTCATTGTCCTGAAAA